>JAAOAT010000636.1:0-50560 GCA_013186855.1 Fusarium ramigenum
AACAGCGGGGATTCGCTGGTCGTCACCGACCCAACTACTAATCCGCCGGTTAGTGGCTTGACTATGGGAGAGCGGACGGGATCCCGTATTTTCCACTACCTATGGTCGTATGTGGTCAATATGATGATGGTGTTGATTATGGCCACTTCGCCTTGCATGTTCTATGCAATGAAGCGTCCGGGACGCCTCCCGATGTTCCTGGTATATGAGCAGGTCATGTTGCTTGACTAAGACAGTCCCACTATGAGAACTAGTCACGTTTCATCGAAAGACTGCGTTTCCGTCCGCAGTATCCTGAAATCATGAGTACATACGTACAAACAAGGCCTCATTCGGTGATAGTTGTGGGTTGCGGGGCCATCGACACTCCTGGCATCAAACATGTCATCTCGATATCAGGCCAGGAACCGGTGAGGAATTACGTTCGTTTTTGCCATCGTAAGATAACTATACTAAAGTATAGCTACCTATATTCCGGCAAGGTATGTTGTGGCCAACGAATGAGCGCTGTGTTTGAGTTCGCCTGCCACGAGCTCCTTGCCCCAGCAAACTGATCAAGTCCTCCACCGTCAGTCACCCTTGCTGAATATTGCCAATTGCTAAAAGCCTCTTCCTGCCGAAAACTCTCTCTCGCATCTTCCCGAGATACCTGTATACGCTAGCAGGGTTGCCTGAGTCGCATCTGTCTCTGGATCGACGCTCTTGTTGCCGGTGTGGAGGCTGTGAGAACTTTGACGGGAACTCTCTAGAAACGACCGCAATCATCAAGGTACAGCCTATTTTGCTAGTCTCATAGGGCTACCAGTAAGTCCTCCTATTGCTCAGCTTTGGCAAAGAGGGCGGGAGCTTCAACGGAGGTGGATTGGGAGGGAGTGTTTCTTTACCCCGGACGTCAGGTGGCAAGCGCTCTACCACGTCTCAAGTTGATCAACAGTCGTATCAAGGGCGGATCACGGAATGATTTACCACTCACCGCTTTATGGCAATACGACGTCTTTCAGCAAAGCTTCTGCTCTTGCTGGACGTTGCCACCGCCTCTACATTGGCTGCCAAGTTCTTCAAGCCTAGTGCTGTCTGACCTCTGCTGTAAGGTACGCACAGCCTGCATGTCTGAGTAGCAGCAATTGAGGCCAAGAGTGTAACAAAGACCTCGTGTCCAAGTTTGTACAATGTAGTTGTTGCGAGTATTCGTGGCGGCCTGTATTCCTATGAAGCAGGTCGGCTGTCCAGCAGTGCCCCTATAACAAGTCCCGAGGTTTATTACCAGGACAACAACAACATCATCATCATTAGACTCATGGCTAATAACAAAGTTTACCTAACGCGCCGGATCTCCTGTGGATCTCGCAAGGAGCGCTGTCTCCAGCCATCACTCGGCTAAGCTATATTTGATGTATACAATGGCCTTGTCAAGCTGTATGTTTGGTGACCTCTGGTCACATCTAGGCATGAACCACGGGATATTAGGCGAAATCGAATCAATCTTCGGCATTATTTTGGGCCGTCTCTGCTAGTCTACACTTGGCACCGAGTTTCGGCGGCTACTAGTCTGAACGAGTGCAAGCTCATGGGGTCTCCAGTGCCGGATTTGAGGGGTGCTGCCATGACATGTTATCAGATCGAGTCACATATGGGGTATATAAGTGCCACTATACTGTTTTCTTCACTGCTACTGGGGATGCTACAGGGGCTCTCAGCATTCTACAAGTATTATGATCGACGGACATGCAAAAGGCCCGTGACCGGATGTTTAACGGCGTGCCTATCGGAGGACAGAATGAGGTTCTTTCTTCAAGATTCTAGTGTCTGGTGTGACGGAGAACCCGAGATTTCCGAGATCTTTTCCAGGTTAAACAGGAAAATCCTGTTCCGGTGAGGGAGGCATGAAGCAGAGCTATAGTTAGTGTCCAGAGCTTGTCGAGTGAGTGTTGCCAAGGTCGAAGTGCTCATGGCAGCAGAGTATTCAATATTCATGCAAACCGTCAGCAAGAAGCAAAGAATAGGGTGTTGAGCTGCTGATGGAGGGTTAGTTCTGGGTTGAGTTTATTCTTGATAGAGACAATGTCCGATGTTGAATCCGGGCATGATGGTAACCACGGGTTTACGCTCCGACTGGCCGCTCGACCTGGAATCTCAGGCGTGGCTTTGAAGTGTCCAGCGCATGCATACAGACAGACAGACAGACAGACAGACAGACAGACAGACGTATCCGTACATATCGATGGATTAGATGAGGGTAGAATCACGAAGCTGTCTGGAATGGCTCGTTACAGTCAGACCCATCCGGCCGGAGGGGGCAGAGGCGGCCATATCGCGCGCCGAGGCTGAGGACAGCGGGCGAGGTCCTGCCAGAGTGTTCCGATAGCCAACTCACGTGGGAGCATGGTCGGTAAATCAGGCCGGCTCATTCTGAAGTGGATGAATCTTGGCGCCGGGGACCCCAGGTCTTTGTAAACTGAGGAGAGCAGTGAGCGGGCCTCTCTCTGAAGGGATCAGATCGAGGGAGTCTCCGAGAGTCTCGTGGAGCGTGACGAGCAGTGGACACGGAGTTCGGTATCAGGAGTAAGTTATTATCCAGCCGGATCACGGTCACCTTCCCTGAAAGGTATCCAGGGTCCGAAACAGTTGGAGGGCTTGGAGGGGAAAACCCGGGGTAGAAGTCGTGGAGCTGGAGGGGATTCAGAGAAACGGGCCGAGGATCCCAGACCCTTGGTACTAGTAGAGGGAGTACATATTAACCAGAGTTCTGTGAGTGGTATGAAAGAAGTCTCCGATGGGTCGATTAATGATCACACGCGCTATGCGAGGCTCATTTTTGACAAGAGTGCGTGCATGCGTTTCTGTTCTGTTCTGTTCTGTTATGTGCTAGGTCGGTCAGTCGGTGCCTTGGAGAAGTTGGGTGTCCCATCCTCGGAGGTTGTCCATGTGAACGAATCGCTTGCCTTGCTTGATTTGCTTGTGCCTGCGTGTGTGCTTGTGTGTGTGTGCGTGCGTGCGTGCGGTGCGTGAAGTGCGCGCTTTTGTTCTAGTTGGTGAAAGCAAGCAAGGTGATGTGTGATGTGGTTAATTACTAAGGCAAGACTAAGGTCAATGGGGAGGCGAGTGGTAACATCGGATGAATACCTGCATGATATAGCGCTTGACGGAAAATTAGTCAGGGAGAGCGGAATTGCATTCGATATTATCCTTATTTTATTTTATTTATTTATTTTCTATTGTCTTGTGTTGTGATGTGAGCGCTCAAGGATTGACGGACGATCTGGCAGATAGACAGATGATAGATAGTAGATAGATCTCATACATATACGAGCCAACATGTAGGTATGGATGTAATCCACTCTATGTAGTACACGATCTCGCTTGTCAACCCAACGCGTAGGGACATAGGGACGTACGCCTCAATTGTACAGTCAAAGCAGATCATTCAGTGAATGTTGGTTCATCGATTGAGTCTCTTCCCCAGGAATACCCCGTAACTTGTCAACTTAACCATAAAATTGCTAAGTCCGAAATAGGAAGCTCGAGATGTGGTTCCTGGATAAATGCAAATCGACCAGGGGGCCAGGGCATGGATAAACGTGATAGGGCAGCAATCGGCGGCGGCTCGAACTACATACATACATGCACACTTGGATGCATGCATCTGGCCCCTTCATCTCGTGGCCTTTTACTGCCCTGTTGCCTGTCGCATTAAGCCACCACAGTCATCCTGTCCCGTCCTGGACTTGGGCTTGGCCTTGGCCTTGGACTTGCATGGGGCCGCCGACGTTGAAGAAGCATGACGAGGGACCGCCGTGTGATGGATGCGAGGCGATGCTACTGTTACTGTTACTCTTCGGGAATAAGGTACCTACCGCAACGCCGAGGCCTCTAGGAGATCTTGCTTACAAGCTCGGACTCTGCTGCTGCTGCTGCTGCTGCTAGTTGGTACTCCTCCTCCGTTGCAGCCATCAGTCGACTGCCGTGAATGCTTCGGCCCGCCCAAGCCAATATGCCCGTCATTAAGGGCTGGGTTGGGTTGGATTGGCTTGCAATGGTGAGGGGATATCGTTGGGCTCGGCTGGGCTGGACTCGACTCTGGAACTGCAGATACTCCTGAATCGTCACCTCACATCACCATGCCTTGCTTGAGCCTTGCCCTGCCCTGCCCTACCTCATTGCGATTGTTGGTATGATGCCTTGACGGTATTCGTGTATTCGTACGGATACAGATATTGCCGGCGCTGTCTGTCTTTGGCCAGTCTCGATGCAATGCAGAAGCGTCTAATTAACCTCGGGTACAATACACGAAATGACGCGCAGAAACTGATCTGTCGTGGAGGTGACCCAGCAGATCACGTCCTGTCTCGTCCTACTCTGAGCAAATCTCCTCTGCAGGCATTTCCAAATGGGTCGCCATGCCCGAACACAATCGTCAACAAACAGGACCCTGAGCTTAACCTGCTTTTAATTTCACGTCCCATTACTTGGGCATAGTCAAATGTCATAGCCGCCCCCCTCTCATCTCTCCGGGCAAAAACCAGTCGGTCGTCTGCTGCGTATATCCGTAGTGCTGTGTCGTGTCGTGTCGTGTCGTCTTATGCTACGCTACCCCATACGCTCTGGATCGTCCCTCTTCATGCGTCCTTTTTCAAGGACTTGCATCATCCCACGAATGAGGACCCTGCTCTCCTGTTCCCCACGATCCATTCCCGTACGTCTAGCAGCGTTACTTCTCCGCATTATCTGCTAGGGGTGGCGCCGGCTCGACCGTAACATCGTCGCCGCTACTTTAAAGTCCTTGGCAGACCTGCTTCACTAACAGCACTACTTAATAAGTGTGGTGTCCAGCCTTACACAGATCAAAGATTGGGGGCCCTTTCTCTTCGTGGCTTGCACAATAGGATTATCTTCCTGACTAGCGCTGTCAACTCCTTGTTAACATGTCTCCTTCAAGTACAAAGGTTGCCGCTGGTGGCTCCTTTCACACCTGTAAGTCAACCTCAACCCATCATCATTGTCGTCTTCATGTCCTGACAGCATCAAAGTCCAGGGCATCATTCCCAAAAAGCAGCCCGCTGCTTCCAGCAGTGCAAGACCCAGAGTCGCCGGCACTCGGCGTATAACAACTCCTCATGCCTGTACCGAGTGCAAACGAAGAAAGATCCGGTGCGATGGCAAGCTGCCATGCGGCCAATGCATCACCAGCCGAGCTCCTAAGAGCTGCTCTTACGATAAACATCGCCAGCGAATGATTCCGTCCAGAAAGTAAGTGACATGTCAAAAACTGAAGACCTCTTGGGCTAACTGTCCTCCAGGGCTCTGGATAGCTTGGCACAATCTCTCGAGGAATGTCGGTCAGTGCTTCGGCGCCTTTACCCAAACCATGACGTTTCTGCCCTGCGGACCATGGACAAACAGGAACTTATCAACCTCCTGGCTCAATCACAATGTACACTTGGAGATCCTCTTCCATCACCACCTCTCGAATCATCATTCCCCAAGCCAGACACATCCCTGGTCCCATCAGACTCTCTCCTGGAACTTCAGTCTTCTCTCGAGGCTGACCTCGACTCGCTCATCGGAGAGCTCGAATTTGAGATACCCACCGAACAGCTTGAAACCAATGATGGATCCGGCTATCTCACACAACAAACCTGGTGGGACTATAGCTCACGGCAATGGAGCTCGGCGCCTGTGCCATCTATGATGGAGGGTCAGCCATATGGCCATGACTTGGTCACTCCGATGCAACACTCGATGTATGAGGATGAGCGTGGAATCTACGGCTCACTTGAAATGAGATGACGAAAATGTAACCTTTCTCGATGTATTTTTACATGCGATTCCCGACTCTGAGTGGGTATAGGGGCACCATGCACCCCCGGGGACGCAGGTCGTCTCCCTGGCCGGATCACAGCTTACGACAATGAAACGAGGTCACGACCCTTTACTTGCTTTACGTTGTTTCGCTTTACTTTAGGTACCTGCTATCTACAGTATGACTACCTACCTACCTACCTACCTTAGGTAGGTGCTTTGCTTTGCCTCTCTTAGGTAGTATCTATATACAAACACATAGTTATATATCTCTTGATGTCTGAGTACCTTACCTTAGTACCTAAGGTCCCTTGGCTTACCTACCTAGGTAGGTGCCTACCTCAGGTACTGTCTCTGTGTTAGCTTCCATCTCTCCAATCCACCGTCGAGGTGATTTCCATTGAAGTGCACCTAAGGTACTTAAGGTACTATATAGGTACCTAGGTAGTGCCTTTAGGTAAGCAAACTTGAAGTTCCACATCTGGAAGGTATTATCGCGGTGCTCCTCCTTCCCACGTCTGTTGGCATCAACCATGACGAACCTATCCTCAAGATGATTTGCAAACCATCCCCTTCCATCAGAAAACAACCATTCTTGGGCACGATTCGTTTGCGTGACGCGGGCGCAGAATCAAAGAGTAGTAGACATGGAGCACGCACTCACATGCAATAACCTCAAATGTCGAAGAGAGCTGAGCGAACGTGCACTTGTGACGACATGCAGGTAAGCATATTTCATTCAGAAGCCAGAAGCCTGCGATGCTCTGACACCAAGATTAATAGCCATATCTTCTGCATCGAATGCGCCCAGCGACTCGGTGTCAACGGACAGGAAGCTGATCGCCGCAACACATGCCCTGCCTGCCACTCCCAACTAACCAATCCGGACGACGCCGTGATTACGAACCTGAGTCCAAGTGAAGACTACAAGACCAGTGTTCTAAGCGGACTGAGCCCCAACGTTATCATGGAATGTGCTGGCCGCGCTCTCAGCTTCTGGGCTTACCAGACCACCCAAGACATCTATTACCAGCAGTATTTATACAAAACCCTGACCGACAAGTACTCAAACCTCAGCGTCCGCCTCGAAAATACCGTAAACGATGCTAATTCGGAGATCGAAGGTCTTCACCATAAGTTGTCAAGTTAGTGCTCTACTTCTCCCAAATTCGCACCTATTCAGCTGACACAGAGCAGGTCTGGCAGCAGAACAAGATGCTCTGCGGCGCAAGAATGAAGAAATCTCTCGGGCTTACAAAGACAAAAGTCGTAAGGTCCTGCAGTTACAAGAACTCTACGACAAAGTCAAGAGAAAGGCTGAGCTCGGTCAGATTCAGAGGGCAGCATCGGATGCTGTTGACTCAACTTTACAAACAAACCAGATGGACTCGGGCTATGAAGTGAACTTACCCACACAAATACATGCTGAAATTGTCCCTCCGCCAGCCTTCAGCCAGAGTCATCGCATCGATATCTCGGGAATGAACACCGGCCTCTCACGAAACTATACAAATATGACAAGAGAAGGAAACCATTGGCCACGACTGGGAGGCTCATCCCATCGTGAGCATTTTCATTTCAGCAACATACGGTAATTGCTAACTTATGACAGGCGATACATCAGAAGCCCCTGTTGGTGGCCTCCGTCGATCTGGCATCAACACAACATCCGTACATCAAACGACGACATTGCCAACTCTCGCAGGAACCCCGATTCCTAGTTTTGGCGGTACAAGGCAGTCTACAAACACGTTTGCTCCAGGTTTCAGTCATCATCGGGGTAGTCTGGCAGGTGTTGGACTAACATCCGGCATCAAAGTCAGCCAAGCCAATAACCCGCCAGCATTAGATATGCCCTCGAGGCATCTATAAAATGAACAGAACATTAAGAAAGTGACCGTCTTCAGTGCATCAAGCTTGTTGCGCTATATTCTGTCGCTTTGTTCGCAAGACCGGCATTAGCGGTAGATATTTGATGCTTCAGAACAAAGGAGGGTAAATTCAATAGTGGTTTTGCTTTTCATCTGCTCAATAGTGTTCTGGTCTGGCGCTTTGTTCACACTGATAGATAATTTATTCAATCAATGGCTTCGATGGGAACACAGTGGCCGTTGAGAAAACATATATGCGTTTTCTTGTATGTGGTGACTGAATCGTAGACATTAAAAGCAGCAGTTTCCACAGCATTCTAAACTCGATCTCCTCTTCTCCATAGGACCATAGGAGAGCAGCACTTATTTCGAGCATCACATACTTTTCCAACAGGCGATCAAACATGCAAGACAGCTTCATCGCTAAAATTAAATGGCATACCCAAGCGGCACTAGGTTTGCCGTCATCTGAGCCATCAGGTTCGGGAGACGGTGGTAAACCTGTGCAAGTATTCGCGCGCATCAGGGAAAAGACTAGGGGATGGCATAAGCTAAGAAGGATTGGGGCTAGACCTCAGAGTCTACGGGCACAGTATCTCGTTGAACAAACCAAAGTTCAAGGTATGGTGTCGCCTCCAAACACCATATCACGTCCCCCCATGGAACTGCAACGGCTTCCCCCTTTACTAGCGGAGCTACCAGGTGACAACACACATACATATTCTCGGACGAGACTTGAGCGAAGTCAGTCAGCGCAGCGACATGAAACTCTTGGCTCTCGTCCAGTTCCTGTCACTGACGACTCTCATCCACCCGGAGAGAGCGGCAAGTTCATTGTTGTTTCTGACCCTATTAGCGATCATGCGAAGGACTCTGGTCACCAGCACAAAGACACACCTCATGAACAGAGAGACGGAATTGTTGAACACGAGCGGGATCTCAAGATACTATCGGGTGAACCTTGTATTGCTCTAGGTCCAAGTCATGTCGTCCAAGATGATGCTGAAATTCTTCGTCACGAGACACGCATACAGACGATCCGGAGAGATGGCGAACAGCTAACGGAAATCAGAACGGAGCTAGAGCGCCAAATACTCGAAGCGAAAGAGTTTGCCTTCAAACTGTACTGCCAGACACATCAATGGGAGTATTGGAGTCCAATTCTACAAGAACCTGTTCCCCTGCTGCAGGTATTGAGGGGACTTCAAACGACCATGCTGTGGCTGCAAGCCCGCGTTCAGTGGTACGAAAGAAAGCACCCTGGGCTTCGTGAGCAGTACAACACGGATATGGGACTGCAGAACAAGACTTCTACGGTGGTTAGGCTGGAGGATGGTGACATTTAATTAAGTTAGCTGGGCTATGCTGAAGCGGATCGTTCTCAATATCGAGGTACCTATGTTTTTTAGGTAGGCTGGGATTTTTTGCGGTTTATTCATCACCCCGGATCATCCATATATTGGCTTCTACTTTGTTTTCGTTTCATCCTGTTTCTCGTCTCTAACAGGTGGTTGTCTAACTGTACGTGACAGATAGGGGTGTCTTTCGAGTTTCCCGGGCAAGACAGTATGTAGATTACAATGATAGAATGCGAATAAAGACGATACATTGGAATAAATGAATATTTGCCCTAAGATAAACTATGGTCCAGGGATACCATCCGGTCCATCGAACGACACTATGAGTGAGTGAGTGTGATCGATCAATTTACGACAATGTTCGTATCAGACCTCATCTCACTGTCTAGGGTATATCTATTCTTAGACTTTCACGTGATGCAAAGCTTAAAGATTCAATGGCATGGCCGCGTAAGGTACCTAATAAGGTGGGAGGTAGGTATGCATTGCTGACGCCATTCCGCATACTGCATGTATGCGTACAGAATCCATTCCAGCGAGCGAGCCAACAGAATCGAAGCAATGCCCCCTGTGGTTCTGTTTTCGTCCCTTCCATTTCCCCCCTTATCATCTTATCAACAGCAGCCTTCCTTATCTTGAATCACCAGCTGTCCTGTCCTGTCCTGTCCTGTCCTGTCCTGTCCCGTCCTACTGCACTGCACTGCGCCGTATGCACTATCTTGGTCCAATCAATTCGAGACCAAATCCACTTCCCGTCTCGTGTCTTCGTCGAATCCTTGTCAAACTTCATCTTCGCTAACCCTCTTTTGGCCTTGATCACTTCTTCGTCCCGGTCCTTGTTGGAATCTTCCTACAAGTAGTCGTCGACTCTTGTTTGCAACTTTATACCTGCAACTTCCACTCGCTTACGCATCCGGATGATGCTCGACACTCGCTTCACCTCCTAAATTAGACCTATTCAACGATATCCTTTCGGGGGCCGGCCTCTAGTTTAATCTCGTTTGGTCTTCTCGACGCTCTCGCTATCGTCAAAGTCGAAATATCATCAACTTCGCTCAATTGGGGATCTACCCCGTATCGAGCGTATCGCAACATCACGAACCATCGCATAACGGTTGAAACAGCTCGTCCAAATCCGATTGCGGTATACTTATCAAGAGGAACATTCGCGACGACCAAACAAGTTACGCCAACTCATATCTAATTTGATCGGTCCGTATCGTCGCTGTTGCACCTGTCAGAACTAAACAACCCCAATCTTCTACCCTAATGGGTAAATCATGTCGGTATTCGCCTTCTCGCTGGTAAACTTTAACTAACAGTCGTGTCCCATACAGCACAGTATGGCGTCATTCTTGACGCTGGTTCCTCAGGAACTCGAGTATACATCTACAAGTGGAAGAATCACGCCAAAGCTACCAAAGATGCGTCGGCTGCCGAGCTCAGGTCTCTCCCCAAGATCAAGCTCAAGGAAAACAAGAAGATCCATCCTGGAGTGTCGAGTTTTGCAGAGAAGCCTGCGCAAATCGGCCCCGATCACCTACAGCAGCTGATCGATATCGCTCTCGACGAAGTCCCCGACAGCAAGATTTCCGAGACCCCCGTTTACCTCATGGCAACGGCCGGCATGCGATTGCTACCAAAGCCTCAGCAGTCGGCACTCCTCAAATCAATGTGCACGTACTTGCAGTCGAATACGAAATTCATTCTTCCGGATTGCGATGCCCATATTCAGGTTATCTCTGGCGAAACCGAGGGTCTGTACGGCTGGATAGCGGCGAATTATTTGTTGGGCGGCTTCGATCACCCCGAGGAGCACGACCATGGCAAGAATCATCACACCTATGGCTTCCTCGATATGGGTGGCGCATCTGCTCAGATTGCCTTTGCTCCAAATGCAACTGAATCCGCAAAGCATGCGGATGATCTGAAGATTGTGCGCATGCGAACACTCGACGGATCACCATCGGAATACAAAGTCTTCACCGCAACCTGGCTCGGATTCGGTGCCAACCAAGCCCGCAGTCGTTATGTCGAACGTCTACAAGAACATTACAATACTGACTCTACCCACGAGCTGCCTGACCCCTGCATGCCTAGTGGCTTGCGAACTACTCTAGACGGTGAACTTGTTGAATCAAGGTCGGAGAAGACAGTTTTGGTTGGTACAGGAAAGTTCGACGAATGTTTGACGGTAACCTATCCTCTGCTGGGCAAAGACAAGCCATGCGAAGATCAGCCCTGCCTTGTCAACGGCCAGCATGTACCAGGTATCGACTTCGACATTAATCACTTTGTTGGTGTTTCGGAATATTGGCATACAACTCATGGCGTCTTTGGCGGAAAACACAAGGCTTACGATCTGGCGACATACCAAAACAATGTCATGGAATTCTGCAGCCGCGATTGGTCGGACATTGAGGGAGATCTTGATAAACGCAAGAAATCACCAGAAAAGAAGGCAGCCGAAGCCCGTTTGGCTTGTTTTAAGGCCTCATGGCTGATTAATATGCTCTACGACGGAATTGGCATCCCTCGTGTTGGTCTCGAAGGCGGTGCAGCCAACGACACTGTTAAGGACGATGGTGAGAAGTCATTTAACGACCCTTTCAGGCCGGTGGACACAATCGACGGTATCGAATTAAGCTGGACTTTGGGCAAAATGGTCCTATACGCTGCCGGACAAGTCCCTCCGTCCGGTTCTGAGCTGCCTGTCGGCTTTGGAAGCAATGTGGACAAGGGGATAGCGAAAGATTTTGAGTACGCCGGCTCTTCACCTATCGCACCCCACACAGGGGACGACGACGACGACGACGACCTGGACGATCTTCTGAAAAAGCCTGGGAAATCAACTGGTGGACTCGTCGCATTTGTTCTCATAATTCTGTTGGTCGCCTATTTGCTCCGCAAGCCTGAGCGAAGAAGAAAGATATTCAGCATGATTAGCCGGCGAAAGCGATCAGGGAAACCAGGCCGCGGCTCCTCTCTTGTCCACAAACTCTTCAGGCGAAACTCGGGGCCATCTTATGAGAGAGTAATGGAGGAGGGTGACTTCTCTGATTTTGAGTTGGGCGATGTCGATTCGGATGAACATGACCATTCGGACAGCAGTAGTAATGGTTCGCGAAAGGGACGAGCATCGGGTCTGGCAACACCTAGTATCTCTGCAGGTCGCGCGGACGAACTCACTCGCCCTCCATCAGCAATGGATCGTGCCGGACTTGTAGTGCGGACTGAAAGTCGAGAACGGCTATCGCCCTCACTGTTGAGTGCTGGCCGAAAGAGCCGCAACGGCAGCCCAACTCGTGCGAAGAGTCCATTCATGTCGCCTGTACGGGAAGATTGAGCGCCTCGACATGATTCATGAGGACACATTGATGCGAAATTTATATTCATCTGGTATTTTTTTTTCGGGGGGAGCAACATCACGGCGCCAGGGAGTTTGGTGGAACTGGAGGAGCATTAAGATATGGCGTTCAAAAGAACGCATAAGTTATACCATAAAACAGAGTCGTGGCAATTGTTGATCTGTTGGTTGAGTTTGGGGACGAAATTGGGGTCTCTCTTGGATATCACACTACGTTATTTGTTTGGAGCTTCTGGAAGTGTTTCACAGCGATGTTGTTTCTCGGTAGGGACGTACGCTCAGTTGTGCGAATTGATATTCAATTAATCAATTTTGTCAGTCGCTCAAGCAGGCACTTTTGTCTGTTGGTTTATTGCTATGATGCCCGCCCCCCTAAATACCATACCAGCCAGACTCGCCTTTTCGCCGTTGAATATATTCCCTCCCTGCCCGAATGTTATACACCTTGAAGCTTTGATCAGGCATTTCCAGATGCTTATAAGCCAACACTAATCTGACTGCTTCTCCAGGAAACTAGGATCTGCCCGAACTCTTGATTCAAACTTGCGCCACCAGTTTTCAAAGGCTTTGAGCGGCACAACCTCAACACCACCAGGTCCTGCTGTACCGCTGAAGCTCGATAAGAAATTGAATGCGTTCTGGATGATGCGTTGTGCGAGTATAGCCGTACTGGGCTGGCCGCCTGATGAGTTGCCAGACTTGGTGGCAGCGAGTTCTTGCAAGCGCTGGCCAACAGACACTTCTGGCTCAACTGATATACCAATCACTAAATCGCTGGCCTCTCCTCCCCCGCTGACCTTGAACATGGCGCTCTCCTTTCCAGGGCCTATACCTCCAAGAAAGCGGAAGTTGGGTGTGCCACCTGACTGAGCTGCTGCTGCGACATCGGCGGCAGTTGCTAGGTAGATTGCTGCAGCGGTGTTGGGCGGGAGACTTATGCCTGGTAACATAAAAACAACAATATGTGAGAAGTGTTTTGTGGTGGGGAGAGCGTAGAGGAGTGAGGTTGGCGAGGGGGTTGAAGAAGGTTCTGTGATGAGCGGTTGGCCCGCAGGGACGATGCCAAAGAGTGGGCTTGACATTGATATGGTGGCACTACGGAGTAGTATCGAGATGAGTAAGGTATAGGGGATCTTGAGATCGATCGATCAATCATATGATAAAGGAATGTTTTATCCTGACCAGGGATAGAAGGGGAAGGTATAATAAGGGTCCTTTGTCGTCGTTTCGCTGGCTGGTACGGAGTAAGGCAAGGTAAGGTAAGGTAGTCTAGTGTGAAACGATTGGTGGGTGTTTCGAGGGTAATCTAGAAACAAGTGGAATTTTGGCTGAGTACCTTGCGGATAGCAATGGAATGGACCTAGGGTTCCCCACAGGGGTCTTTAGGGTAGGTAGGGGGAGGATTGCATGCCAAGTCGACGGGACCCCCTTGATGTTCCAATACCTAAGGTACCTATACCATACATAGTAGGTAGTGGTGGTAGGTCAGTAGGGCGACAGAAACATTGAGAATTCGGCTATACTATACGAGACTGAAGATATAAGGGAATGTATCCCTCAACTTTCTGGAGCCTTTGAAGGTATATCTAGAGCCAAAGTTAGGAGATTCATGGAGAGCGTAGGTAAGGTACCTACTGTACATGGTCTCCGAGCAGCGTGGGGCTACCAACATTGGACGTCACAAGTATCCGTATCTCGTCGCTGATCCGGTAAAAGCAGAGCCACCTCAGTACTACCTTAGTTCCTGATGTGGCTTCACGGAGAAACCCAGACAGACAACAGCCAGAGCCTCATATCACATCCGGACAGATACACTATCTAATCACTCCCGAAGAGCATATAGTAGTACATTTCGAGCGCAGGTGCTTACTCTGTCAAATTCGCATATAAACCGGGCAACTTTGGGAAAAGCCCGCAACTGCATCAACCTTCTACTGCCAAACAGTCGGTACCCTGGTTACTCAATATTGACTTCATCGTCTACCTACTAACCTACCGTACTTAGGTAAGTACCTATATATTTAAGCATATACGATATCAGATCAGATACGAACCAAGGATATCCCACCAACACAACAGTTCAAGCATCCGTCCTTCCCTGTATCAAAATGGCCAAAACAAGCATCGATCTCATCGATGAAGTCGACATGTATGATTCCAAATTCCTACCATTCTCATACCTACAAGTGTAACTCATCTCTCAAGGTTCCCGTATGCCGAGACTGATCCCAATGCATTCACCAAAATGAATGCCGGGCTCTATACTCTGCTGTGGAGAGATAGCCAAGGCACATACCCTATTGGGTACATCCTAGACCGTGTGGCCAGAGAGCTGCACCGGGTTCCTGAAGAGGTCAGGGGAGAGATGGAATGCGATGACGAGAAGAAAACTATTGTGCTCTTTCAGGGACCTACGGAGGCACTACGTACTCGTCGCGCAGCGACCCTGGCCGGCTATTGGCGGAAGAATGGGACATTCCCTCTTCTCCGTCGCTGGCGCGACGAACTCTGGCCTGTATATGGACGTAGTGGCGAGCTATTGTTCAGCATGGAACGAGCTGCGATAGGCTTGCTCGGCACGGTGCGTTACGGCGTTCACATGATCGCGTATGTCAAGGATGAGGCTGCACCTCACGGCATTCGCCTCTGGGTCCCTACGCGTGCTCAGAACAAGGCAACCTTTCCCGGCATGCTTGATAATACCGTGGCAGGTGGTTTGATGACAGGAGAGGACCCCTTCGACTGCGTCATTCGCGAGGCTGACGAGGAAGCCAGTCTTCCTGGTGATATCGTTCGCAAGGGTGCCAAGTTCGTCGGCAATGTCACATACATTTACATCACGGACGAGGGACAGGTTGGCGAAGGCGACTTCATTTATCCTGAGTGCCAGTGGCTATACGATCTCGAGCTTCCCAACGATGTGATCCCTCAACCCAAAGATGGTGAGGCGGAGAAATTTGACCTCTGCGACGTTGATCAAGTCAAGGCAGATCTCGCCAAGGGTCGATTCAAGTCCAATTGTGCCCTCGTCACCCTCGACTTTTTCATTCGTCATGGAATTCTCACTGACGGAAACGAGCCCGAGATTGAGCAGATCAAGCGGAGAATGCGCCGCGACATTCCTTTCCCAGGTCCGCATCAAAGCAATTGGCGCTCGTTGTGATTTCGATAGACCAGGCTCACAGAGGCGAGATAGAGTCTTGGACTTTGAGAATCATTGGGGGCCAACACGGCGGTTTTCGCATGGGTATCATTAATGTGGCCTGGAGCTAGTGGTAACACAAAAGCCTTATAGTGGTGTACAAGTTTTGGCGCTTCTGCTTATTTCTTGACGAGAAGGTACACGTTGTCGACACGGAGGGGTGTCAGTTTCTTAATAGGGCCTTGAAGCGACATAAGAAGACCGCCGAAAGAGCAGTAGGCATTGCTGTAGGTCAGATTCAGTCAGCAAACATGGATGTTCCAGACTCGGTGACAAGGGGGCTTCATGTAAGAGACGCACATGGTATTTCCATCGAATGTTTCCTCGAACTTGTAGATCTTTCCATGGCACACGTAGTCAT
The DNA here is from genome assembly GCA_013186855.1 of Fusarium ramigenum. Taxonomy (NCBI): domain Eukaryota; kingdom Fungi; phylum Ascomycota; class Sordariomycetes; order Hypocreales; family Nectriaceae; genus Fusarium; species Fusarium ramigenum. Next base: position 15,959 of record JAAOAT010000636.1, read on the forward strand.
AAAGGTCGGCGGCTGTCGCTGGCGCATCACCACCTTTGCCGACGTCTCGCCAGCCCTTCTCGTCCTCCTTGCTTCCGTCCAGAGAGAGAGTAGTAGACAAAACTACGTGCAGAGTGTCGGAAACAGCACAGGGGAAGAGCTCGATGTTGATATCTAGAGTCATAACAGTCTGAGAGTCGCTTGAAGTGCACGAAATGCGGGCGACACGGTCATACTTGGACTGATCATACTCAGTCACAGTGAAAGATTTTTCGAACAGAGTAGCGTCGCCGCTCGCCATATTGGGCAGTCGAGAAGAATGAGGAAGAACGGATGGGATGTCTTGAGGGAAGAAGAGTGAGTGCTTTGTATCGATCGTTAAGATTTTCGCGTTGTCGTTCAAAGAAGAGAAAATGTTTGGATGCGGCTCGGAAAAAGGTGGTGGATACCTACTGTACCTAGGTACTAAGGTAGGTGGGGCACACCTCACACAACATGGAACCCAAGGTACTGAGTTCCCAAGGTACAGTAGGCACTTACATTCAGCTTCTCGGAGGACTATCCATCTGCTGAACAGAGGAGAAAGAAAACTACAACTACTCGCACACGAAAGACAGAGACAATGTCTTTTCGCAAGCGCAATGTCGTCATTGGAGCTGCCGGGTCTTCATCTCCCATCATTCGACAAGAGAAGTCTCTTGCACCCGGAACAAGACCATCTCCGTTAGATGGACGCTTGACTACCTCTACAGGCACGCAGTCTTTGGATCAGCTCTTGTCAGGTCATGCCGGAATGCCAATGGGAACTTCATTGCTCGTTGAAGAGACAGGAACTACAGACTTTGGAGGAGTACTGTTACGATACTATGCCGCCGAAGGACTTGCCCAAGGACATCAAGTTCACCTCTTGGGGTTTGGCGATGCTTGGAGAAGAGAGCTTCCTGGTCTCGGCAGCCCTGATGGCTCTAAGAAGAGCAGCAAGCCAACCTCATCATTAGACGAAAAGATGAAGATTGCTTGGCGCTACGAGACACTCGGACAGCGCAACGTTCCAGTCAGAGGTATGCTCTGTGCACTTCCCACAAGGACGTAATGCTGACCTGCGACTTATTGTAGATGCCCAAGCACCAACAACTCCCGGACAGACACCGAGCACCTTCTGTCATAGCTTCGACCTGACCAAGCGTCTTGAAAACAGTGCCATCAAGGGTCAGCTGCACACAACCACAGTGCAAGGTCCCATGGCATCGCCAACAAACACGCCGTTCCGCAAGTTTATTGCCGATGTGACGTCCAGAATCAAGAGCTCGCCACCTTCTACAGTTCATCGGATCGTGGTTCCCGGCCTCCTCTCGCCTACACTGTATAATTCTGCTGCCAGTCAACCCAACGAGGTCCTCAAGTTCCTCCATGCTTTGAGAGCACTCCTTCGGCAGTACTCCACCCAACTTACGGCATTTGTGACAATCCCAGTCACTTTGTTCCCTCGATCTACCGGACTAACGAGGTGGATGGAGTTACTATCCGATGGAGTTCTCGAGTTGATTCCTCTGCAACACCAAGCTCCGGTTGTGCGGGAGCCCGGAAACGAAGACAAGGGACAAGGACTACTACGTGCCCATAGCTTACCTGTGTTCCACGAAAAGGGCGGCGGTCTGGAAGGTTCCTGGAACAGGGAAAACCTGTCTTTCAAGCTGAGCAGTTCCAGTGGGTTGGTAATTACACCCTTCAGTCTACCACCGATCGGAGATGAGGAAGAGCCAAACAAAGCTTCCAAACCTAATGATCACAAGAAGGAGACCTTGGACTTTTGAAGACAAGGTGATCTGATGGTTCACCTGCTTTCATGAAGGGCTCTCTCTGCCTTAGAGTCTCAAGGTCAGGAGCCTTATCTTATCTTTTCCTCCCTACCCCACTCGCCTAAAAATTTTATCACCTAAAAGCAGCTCCAAGCTCTCAATCTCTCTTCTCTTCTTTCTTCCGATCAACATCAACAATCACAAAAGGTATGTCAAAATCAATCTTTATTTCTCTCGCAATTCATCCACGCAACTCGGACACAATGATTATACACTTATTAATCTGTCAATCCCCTGATTTTCTGTGACGACACACAATAAAATTACGAAGACGACTTATGATGTTGTCCTTTTCACACTTGCTTCTGCTCGCTGTACTCCCGACGACGCGCCTGCTAACTCGCAACGCTTCCATAGATATTATGGCCTCTCTCGACCCAGCCTCTGTTCGAATATCCAAGATCGCCGGGCGATATCTCATCTTCGATTCTGAGGCTGCTGCTTTCTTGCGTCGGAATGAGAATATTAACGGCACACTAGCCGGAACCGCGCCTCAGCAACCGACTCAGAACATCTTTCTCGGTCTTCCAATTGAACTCCGGCCTGAGGAGGCTGAAGTGTTATTGCATAAGAATGTGGCTTATCTTGTAGACGACGTAGCTGCCCACCACCATGTTCTCCAGAATCACAACGCCGAGGCGAGGAGGCTATACCTCGACTCGCTTAGGACGAGAAAGCAGACAGCACAGCAGGTTCTTGCTGAAAAGAATGCCCAGAAGGTTGTTGAAGGAGCATTGAAGCGTGGGAAATCCCGCCGTGTGCCTCCTGGTAATACCGACGACGACACCATCACCACTAGTGAAACTAAACCCGCCGTACAGCAGCAGCAATCTGCCATCAAATCCCTGGGCGTCACCCCAACGTCCAGTGGGTCGCTGATTTCTCCAGAAGCTGAACGGACATACCAGGCCACTAACCCTACGCAAGGCCCTTTGTGCGGCTTTCTACTTACTTCTGGTCACTACACAACTCCCGGCCTTCGCTTTGGCGCCAAGTATAGTGTCTATCCAGGCGACCCCTTGAGGTTTCATGCTCATTTCATGGCAAACCAGTATGAATGGGAAGAAGGCATTCCCGTATTGGACATCGTAGCAGGAGGTCGCCTCGCCACAGCTGTGAAGAAGGCGTATTTAATAGGGGCAGAACAGCCACTAGCGAATGGTTCACGAGATGACCGACAGATGAGAACCTTTAGTATCGAATGGGCTGCAATGTAAAAGCTTTGAAAATAATAGATACTATCCCGAACATAACCTGACATTATGATTTGAATCAAAAGATGAAAGTCTCAACCATGTGAATTCATGCCTATCACGTCCCGAAAATGAACAACGCAAATGAATGGGACAATGGCGGCAGGTGCTTAATCACAGCGAAATAAAATAAAAAAGACATTACTGATTCCCTTCATCGTGAGTTTCCAGGAGCTCAGGGGACGAAAACGCGGCTGAAGCTAATAACCTCCCGGCGGCAACAGACGCATTTGTCAAAGTTGTTCATAGCAAGAGAGACACGGCAGTCGTCGCATAGACTCAGGCATCGGCAGGGCCAGACTATGATAGTCCTGGGTGAACTTTGACACACTACACATTGCGGACCATCACTTCCAAAACCTGATCCCCCGTTTTCCCATGATGTCTCGGAACGTGCCGCTGATGCAAACGCTTGCCGCCGAGATAGCAAAAGCTGTTCCAAAAGACGCTCTTCTTCGTCGGGATCTAATTTGTTGCTGCGGCCTGGTTGCATGATGCTAGCTTTTGGCTGTAGTAAGCCAGATCCTGGTGAGGCTAAGACTCGAGTGCGTTGCAATTGCTCCATTCGCCGGTATTTGGCGCGTGTCATGATCCCATCGCTTTGGAGGTGGGCAGACAAGGTCACGGCCTCCTCACGCTCTTCCGGGCTTGTGGGATGCAGAAGGCGTGCTAGATCGGATATTTGCATAGGGGTGTCATGGAAAGGTGTGCTCTCACGACTGATTTGAGGGGATCGTTGAGTCGGTGTTCGTTGGCCGTTGTCGTTCTCGTCTTCTGACTCCCATGCTTGGTAATCCTCCACTCCATCACCGGTGGTCGACATAGAAATGACGCTTGTAGTGTCGAAGTCGTCATCTGAGTGAGGTTCAAAGTCGCCGCTGGAATCTGCAGATCCCCACCAGCCATTTTTCACCCAATATTTGTATAGGTCCCTATCTAGGCTCTCCTCGTCTTGGTCTATGCACACACGCCTGAACTCGGCCTCAATGTCTGCTGTCTCCTCTTTCGGTATGCGTCCATCATTATAGGAAGATGGTCCTCTTGGTCGTGGCTGTTTACGACTAGAGCTTTTGCTCTGGCCGTCCATACTTTTTGGGTGCTGGGCAAGCCAAAGGAGCCACACCGGCTGATATCGGATCCGTAGAGTTGCAAGACACCACAACAAAGACTTAGCGCTAATTCTTGCAATAAGTTTGTTGATACTAAGTAGAAACTCCAGTGCCATAAGCCAACGAGAACTCCTTTCAGACGCGCCAATGCCCGCATGAAGATTGCGCTCACTGCGTCCTTTCGGTATCTTCTGAGCAGCACGTTCGCGCGCGTACCCGTTGGATGCGATTGATGGGCCCCCTTTCACGGGAATCAGGCCGATTGCGCCGATCTGGTCATATCGCGAGTCGGGCAGGCCGCCGCCACCGCCAATTAGTTTTCTTTGCAATTCCTCGGCCTCCTTAAACCGCTGCTCTTCCAACCAGGTGCGTCGTTTTAAACTGATGCCTTTGTCCTCATTTAGGTAGACGGCTTCACTAGCCATAGTGATAGCACCGAACCCAGTTCGCAGTAAAGCCGTGTAGAAGTCCATTTCTCGAGTGATGCGAATGGAAGAGAGCGATATGTTCGCCTGCATGTTTTCATGGGCATGAATCAGACGCTGTCGAATGGTCATTGAAGCCATGTCTGATGTCGATGGGGCAGAGAATGCTGAGAGTAGCAAAGCAAGCCCGTAGATAAACAAGCATATAGCGATACCTAGTAGAACAAGTACATGTGGCACAAACCCTATGATGCAAACAGTTGGAAACCTGAGTAGACTCTGAGAGGATGGATTGTCGAGGTCAAAAGAGATGGCTGCCCATACAATGCTAGCCATAAAGCAGAGACCCCAGAATCCCGTACTGATTAGTCGATACTTGGCTTGCAGATTGAAGACACCGAGAATATGGCTCGTGATATGCGTCATCGAAGATAGCAAGGCAACGAGGAGAACTTCGGGCGAGGTGTTGACCCTTCTCATAACCATTGACCTAGTCAGAGCTATAGCATTTCCAAGCCCTGAGGCTGGGGCATCAGCAGAAGTTGTTTTAGTGAAAAGGTTCCAACCAAGCTGGTTGCTGATAGCAGCATCGGCCTCCGCAAACGCAAGAGATTGTTCGAATAGTGTCATACCTGTCTCCGGTGCGACGGGACGGCCCTGCACAGCACAGGAAACGGTCTCAAGGAACTGGCTAAGACAAAAGGTTCCAAACAGGGGCCATAGCTTAGACAAGGAGCCGGTCAGGTTACGAGCAGAGCCAGACTCATCGGACGGTATCATCCGAACGGCAATACAGGACTGTTCATCGGAGGCTGAGAAGAGTAAGATTGAACTCAGAGAGTTGAGAAAAGCGTTTTGGTGTGAGAACATTAAGTCCGAGCTTTTGCTTGCATTACCCCATCGTAGCTCGGAAAAGTCGGATGAGGTCTGGCACTGAATAGACTGAAGTAACTGGCGCGCCTGTACTACCAATAGGACGATGGGAACGAATCGTAATAAGAGTCGTGTTGGCCATCGCAAGCGTAGGCGTCGTCGAGTAGCAGCGAATATGTGTGTCCTGTTGAGTATGACTGCCATAGCTATGCAACACAAAGCCCACTTGCTGGTAGCATATCCAAAGACACTACCCAAGCTACGGACACTGTCAACGGGTACCCGTCCTATTGGAGCAGTGGCCGCTGTCTCAGACCTCCCCGTACCTAACAAGGGCTCCATTATGTTCTGAATAGTCGGGTCGGCCTCAGCAAGTATGGTACTCGCGCCAACTATTGCTGGTATGTAGTTCGAATTGCCGGTCGTCGTCTCGAGATGTTCGGGCGCAGAAATGTAAGATCCAAGTTTCTTAACAAATCGTGGACCGGCCCAGACAAGGTCCTCTAGTATGGGTGCATAGCGTGTAACATTGACAGTCCAGACAGCAGGATTGTACCACGGGCCTGAAGGATTGGCAGAATTGAGCGCTGTGTTGGATGTGAAGCTGGTGAGGGGTGATGGCGCAGAGGGGACGAACTCGTTGGCCATGGCCTAAGGAGTACAGTACTATCGGGCACGAAGTTGTCGGAAGAGGATGGAAGGCAAGTTGAGGAAAATAAAGGCTGCGAAATGAACGCGACGGTCGCAAGGGCGTTATGTTGATAACGAGCCACTGGGTTTCGCCGAGGACATTGTGAAGTGACCTTGTTTGAAGCGTGGTTTGTTGGCCTAGGGAAGCGATGATGAGGCAAGGCACTGAGCAACCTCAGTGTTGACATGGAGGTGGAGGTGGTAAGATGCGGAAACTACTAGGTACTAAAGGTACCTATGGACCATCGATGTACCTGCCAGGTCGAGACAAAGCCCCAGACTGCGTTGGACTCACGGGTACTAGCGCATCTTCTGGAACCCACTGCAGCGGTCAAACAGTGTAGGAGTGCCTGTACAGTCATGCACAGTGTTATTAAAAGGACATCCATGATGTACTCCGTACCCACCTCAGGCCCCCTGCAATGCTTGCATCCACCCACGGGAAGTGGTCCCGATGTCGGCGCCAGACCGGAGGTTAGTAGGCAGTGGATCTCTCACGAGTTTCAAGCATGGCGACCCTTATAGGGTAACTGCGCTCAATTCTACGACATGATATTCAAGCTGGTATGCTCATTAGGTATCTCTCTCATGTCCACCCACTGGATTAGAAGGTTTCATTAACACCGCCTGACATTACCCCGAAAGAACTAAACATCCTGCTGTGTCTAGCGTTTCTATCAGTCAAGAGTAGCTGAGTTGTTCAGCGGGACAGGGCCTCAGGGGTATCTTATTATTAAAAAAATGCTTGACTCGTCTTGGTATGAACTTCCCCGATAGTTTGTCTACCTCATTCCCATATGGCTTCATTCTCAATCGTGGTTTATGATGCTTCGAAGAAGAGCAATTGTATTCCGCCCGAAAGCTACGTCCTACAAGACGATTTCGAGCCAGTGCTTATCCAGTGTGGCCAAGAATGCCCATGATACGCCCGCATCAGGCGAAGGAATTCAGTCGTATGTATTGCCTTAAGCAAGCACAGCGAAGTTAAGAAGTTGGCCTTTGTAGTCGACAGAGTCTGTGCTGATGTTATTGATTGAACGTCTAGAAACACACATGAAGTTTGTGTCACATGCTGACCTACTATCCAATCAATCCACGATGACTGATTCTTTGAGTGATGCAGCTACTGCAAGATTGGCTCCTTTGCTTGCATGTACGGCACGGGCGACAAGGTCGCGATGCAGACTGGCGTCTGATGAAGGCAAGCTTCCCTTCAGCCAGAGATTTGTGATTTCGTCTCGGGAGGGAAGATAGGCCACACAGCAAGCTGCGAGTATTTGTGAATGTTCAGAAGGAACTGGATCGAGCACCATGATGGGCTCATCATTGTCCGCCCCAGACACCAAAGCCGCAACACCTCCAGAGACAGTATCGACACAGTCAATACCAGCATCCGCGAGAGCGGCGGCGGCAACAGTGATGCAGCCGCTAAGCACATTCATCATATCCCATTCCTCGCTTCCCTGCTCCACAGCTACCTGGCGGGCTTGGTCTCCTTCAATAATGGTAACAACCACATCCACTCCACTCTTGGGCCAACGGTCTGCAATGAGTGCACCCCTGAGAGCTGCTTCAAGATGGGTGCTCAAGTCACGCTCGGTAGAATCGCGTAAATAACCCCTTCTTTGACGAGTTGCAAAAGGTGCGTATTTGACATGCGTAGAGAGGACCATGTGAGGGGAGAAGGGCGCTGATCGAGGTAGAGATCTAGGCCCATGAACGGTGCATGAAAGTTTCATGCCTTTACTACTAGAATCTTGCTGTGATTCAATTTCTAGGTACGCCGATCCAGAGGCGGATGGAGTTACCCCAGTCTGCAAATCTAGTCAAAATATCAGTCAACTCTTCACAATACATGACTACAGTTGCTGAGAGAAGGGTGTTGAGAACTCACATTGTGACCTGATACCATTTGGAGCGCGAGTCCGAGTGGAAACAGCAAACTCATCTGCTTCATAGACAGGCGCCACTGTGATACCTCCAGGGCCATTAATGCGTCGTCGGTCTGCCATTTCGATATTTATTCCTTGTCTCCAAGATCTCTCAATCTGAGGACATGGATTTTACCTGGAGTGGATTGAAATTCATCGATGCATCAAACGGGGCGCTACGACGCTTAGTCATCACCGACCCCATCTTCTTGCCCTTCAAATTTTCTCGCGGGTCTGCTTCGAGAGCTCTGAACTTCCTCCTCTTCATACATCGAGAGCCTGCTTTCAGTCAACGAATGCCTTCGACAGGTAAAACAAATCTGGATTTGGTTGTCTTGCTCAAATATGTCGTGGCATAACTTGAATGAGTAGCAGGGACTCTCGATTACGCTGATTTAATGAGGTACGTGACGCGCCGCTGCGTTATCCCACACGCGCAACGATGATCCTTCACACCACTGTTCCCGCGAAACCTGAGCGTTTGAACAACATGCACTACCATCTGAGCCCCTTACGATTCTTCATCTTCCACACGATATCGGTGATGGGGCTAATGCTAACATGGCGAAAGTATCCAGATTTCAGATTTTTGCTACCACCTTCAATTACTATTGGTGAAGAACGACACAAGGTCAGTGAGATTTTCTCTTTCCACTCTATGCCCAAGCCCCTTCACATGTCGATGATGAGAAAACCTTTCATTCAGTTCTGCTACTGAACCATTGTGATGACTCCCAATTACCAAACCAAGATCTCTGATACACATGATACTTGCTCTTTCAATATCACCGCCGCTTGCTTCGATCCCAAGCTAACAATGAAACAAGTCCCAGTTAACAATTTTCCTTTCTCTCCGAGTCTCGTCCTAGTTCTGCCTGGCTTGACCTCGGTGCTCGATGAAACATTGGTAAGTTCACTGCGAAGATGTGTGGGCAAACAAAGGAGCTGTATTGCATGATGACACAAGTTCTATCCATTCAACGACTTCTTCTTGACCAAGTCACCCTCCCACACCGTAGGCTTTCTGTGAGAGCCGATGACCGGTTGTGGAGTTGCTCTCGCGAGTGTTATGAAGACTCCAGTGCTCAGGCTGCTGGTAGCTCGTTCTGGGTTATAAGTATCCTGGGCCGGTCGAGATGACTGAGTAAACCGGCTTGTCTGACCTATACATGCTCCTTTTGCTTTTCTATACTCTTCGTCCGATTCTAGCCTTGGCTTTGAACAATGGCTAACGGGTGCAGATTCCTTGTAGCGATCAGTGCCCTCAGCCTTTTGTACAGGCTTCTGCTAAATCGAAAGTGCGGTAAGTTATCAGTATCTGAGCGTGATAGTTGCCTTTCATAGTGATGATAAATATATTTCGTCTTCCAAACCGACCTAATTTCATACCTTTCCCCGAATCTCGTTGTTCTTCGAAGCCTGAGTCGGCTTGTTAGTTGTGATATCAGTAATGCCTAGAAGATGCTGAACGAATGAGAATGGATTTGATGAGACAAGAAATCGATAGCCATGGGTAACTGGTAGTATACTTCTCATCGACTGCTTCACGTAATTGTTGCTGCCCAGGTATGGGCACCTTTTCAATGTAACTTGAGCTCGGAGGTAATGGATATTTGTTTATGGAGAGCCATTTCCAACCGACTGCAGGGCTCGATAACTTGTGGTTGATCTGTACCTCCTTGTGCTACTGTAGAGTAGCCATGAAGGTTCAAATCGTAGTTAATCCTCGGGGGGCAAGAAAACAGCGAACCTTAATATAGGGTGCCAAAATAAACTTATGAAAAGCTATCCTAAGCTTAGACTATATTATTTAAGTCTTTTTGTCATTTAGGATCGAGGTTCTGTGTTTTCTTTCCTCCCCTAGCTAATCTGACAGGATTCCATTTTTAGAGACAAGCTATGTGGATCGTACTGGCGTTCAGAGTGGCCTACTCAATCCACCTCAGCCTCCACTGTCTCAAACGAGGTAATGTCAAGTGGTCCAATCAAAAGAGCCCCTCAACCCCTTCCCTTGACTAAAAGTAAACTGCCCGAACACATGCATTTCACAGCACTCGTTTCGCGCTGGCACGCAAGACCTCGTATCCCATTCCCCAAGCTTAGTGCTAACCTAGGTACTGTACGCTGCTAAAGTATCTTGGTCGGCATTGGAGCCACCTTGCCCTTGCACCACGCATCACAGCACATGTCTATTTATTGCGACGACGCCTACGAGAAACGATACGATACAGTTGAGAGTGACTAAAGCCGCCAACAAACCATTGGGGACGACAGGGATCGGGCGCTTGATGCAGACGTTAAAGCCAGCATCACTATTTGGACCCTGAACTTAGCCTCATATCCCCTATCGACCTTCAAAGCGCAACCTATTCGATCGCTCTAGAGACCATCTGGTCCCTAGGCCCACCAGTTTCTTCGAAGCAGTTTCTGCTATCCAACACTCTCGATCGACGCGCTGCAGAGCGTCTCTGCGCAAAAGCTGTCAATGCCATCCTATGACTTGCCAGGCTCCAATTCGAAGATGATGCCCCGGCACCATGCCGCCGCCTTTTCGAATGGCTATCCTCGTGGGAATACCTTTGACATCTCCCCTCACAAGTAAGATCTCATCTCCTGAAATGTCGACTCATCGTTTGTACACGACCGGCACAAATATTCGTGGCAATTAGCTGACAAGGCGTCTCAAATAGGTTCCAGCCGCGCACTTTGACGCCTGCCCAACGGCGTCGCAATAAACTTCTCGTCCGCCTATGCATTTTAGCGGCGATACTGTTCGCTTTTAGTCTCTGGCTTTGGCCCTCCAGCCCCGTGGCTTCGCTGGTATCTTTCGGGCTTCTGTCTACTGGTGGTGCACCAGAGCTTGAGACAGTTCGTTACTACGACTTGACCACCGTCCAGGGCACTGCTCGTGGCTGGGAACGCGAAGAGCGGATTCTATTATGTGTACCACTCCGTGATGCCGAAGCGCACTTGGGAATGTTCTTTTCTCATATGCGCAACCTCACATATCCGCACCACTTGATCGACCTGGCCTTTCTCGTGTCCGATTCCAAAGATAATACTCTAAAGGTTCTTTCTGAGAGTTTGGAGGCCATTCAAGCCGACCAGGATCCTAAGCAACCATACGGGGAGATCTCAATCATTGAGAAAGACTTCGGGCAGAAGGTCAACCAGGATGTTGAAAGTCGCCACGGATTCGCTGCCCAGGCCAGCCGACGAAAGCTGATGGCGCAAGCCCGAAATTGGCTTCTGAGCGCAGCTCTGCGGCCGTACCACTCCTGGGTTTATTGGCGTGACGTAGACGTTGAAACAGCGCCTTTCACCATTTTGGAGGATCTCATGCGCCATAACAAGGACGTCATCGTTCCTAGTAGGTTTACGTGAAGTAAAAATGCTTGAAGATGAACCCCAATTTCTAACTTCTGTCCAGATGTTTGGCGACCGTTGCCCGACTGGCTTGGCGGTGAACAGCCCTACGATCTGAACTCATGGCAGGAGTCTGAGACAGCCTTGGCCCTCGCCGACACACTCGATGAAGATGCTGTCATTGTTGAAGGTTACGCCGAATATGCCACATGGCGTCCTCATTTAGCGTACCTCCGTGATCCTTTTGGTGATCCCGACATGGAAATGGAAATTGATGGTGTTGGGGGTGTTAGTATTCTGGCAAAAGCCAAAGTCTTCCGATCCGGTGTTCACTTTCCAGCCTTCAGTTTCGAGAAGCACGCCGAGACAGAAGGTTTCGGCAAGGTATGAAATCACTTACCCTACCAAACGGCCATCATTAACATGTATAAAACAGATGTCCAAGAGAATGGGGTACTCAGTCATTGGTCTACCTCATTATACCATCTGGCATTTGTATGAGCCTAGTGTGGATGATATCCGCCATATGGAGGTGAGTAACCCTCTACTATAGTAAACAAAAATTCCTGTATACTGACATCGAGTACAGGAGATGGAGCGGGAACGACTTGCCCGGGAAAAGCAGGAGGAAGAGAAGAAAAAGAACCAACAGAAGATCAAAGAAGAGTATAGTGACACCCGGAATGAGTGGGAGAAGGATAAGCAAGAGATGCAGAATCTGGCAGCTCAGCCAAAGCGCGTCAAAGACACACAGAAAGCTCCCAGCCGAGATGGGTTGGCCCAGCCCCATAATCAACAACCTGGTTCTGGTAACCAAGCCAAGGCGGGCTCGGGCAATGCCGCTCAAGGCGACATCAAAGCGCAAGTGGTCAAGCAGGAGGGTAACGCAGCAAGACAAGAAGGCAAAGCGGTTCCAGATGGAGACAAACGAGCTGCTGTTGGTGCACAAGATATGCCCCAAGCCAACCCAGGGGCCGCTCAACAAGTCGGTAATGCTGCTGCATGAAGAATTTCCGTTGATATCTTCTCTTGTCTTGTTTCCTTGATCGCATACTATATCTACTTGCTGTATAATAGAATGGATGTCATCGGAGTCGTTGGTTGTGAATTTGTACACCCCAGGCGGAGAACGGCAGACGATTAAAAGGTGTGGCCATTGGTAGATCGCATTGGCGTTTGGTTGAGAAGGATTACTTATTATCAATATCAAAGAAGATAAAAAGAATCACACGCTTTAATGATTACCTACTATACCTACTATTGTTGACAAATACGAAGAAAAATAAATAAAGCATACTGACTTTGGTTTAATGTCAGGTCGTATTTAATTGATAAATGAATTTTTACAGGATATGGCCTCATATAAGTACCTAACTAGAGCTTCCTGAAAGACTTACCTGGAAGAAATGTGTTAGTATTTTCGTAGACTCTTGATGCATTCGTGCAATCCCTAAATTGTCGCATCTTTGTAGATACCTTAGGTACCTAGGTAGGTAGGTACCTTATGAAAGCTTGCAGATGAACCCCTTTTCGCATAGGGACTGCACGAGGTGGAACTGCCCGTACATTACGGATAGTAGTAAGGTATACGGCGGTTCTTTAGGAAGCCCAAGGATGCCATTGGAGTTTGGGTTTGATCAAGCTTACCTAGGCTTAAAGGCAAGACCGAGGTTCCTGACATTTTCTGTAGCGACTCAAAATCGATAATGTGAGGAACGAAATCGGGCTGAATATTTTCTTATTTTCAATATTAATTCCCAAAAATTCTCATTCAGCCTCCAGCCGTGCATGTCTTTCAAGGGGGCCAGGACAGATTGGCAGCTGGCCAATCAGCGTGGGTATAGGGCGACACCTGGAGAAGGACAGCGCGCAGCTTCTAGGATCTTGGCATAAAGTTAAGTGGTACCTTGCTTTAGCTACCTAGGTACCCCGTAGGGACGCTACGTTGCGACTCTGTCTTTATCATCCAACCTCTCAACTCTCTCGAGCAAACTCGACCACAAACTATTCCCCCTTTTCGTTTCGCTGGAGACGTGGTAGCTCCTCCTAGGAATCTCCCTTTCGCTTTGTGTTCGGTTTCTACGATATTTCGGACCTCCTTCAGCCACCCCCGAATTTGGGTCAACCATCAAGTCGCAAACCTCCACCAACGATTACGAGGCTGCAATATCATGAGTCGCGATGAACAACAGTCTCTGACTATGGAGAGTCCTAGACCTTCGGGAGTTTCGAGTTTCGAGGACCGCGCACTCCCTGTACGGATGCAGTATCGAAGCCGACCTGTGTCCGTCGCAGTTGACCCCGTCTCGCTTGTCATTTCGGAGTGTATCTCCATAACTTCTGCTATCCAGAAGCATGCTCGCTCTCCACATTCATCCGTTTCCGCTATCCTTGGTGGAAGCCCGAATCCCGTACAGCTTGGGCCTCCCAGTCCTTCACCATGCGGACGAAGCAAGAGCCCCGCGGCGAGTATCAGCGGTGATGCTTCCCATGATGGCCTTACTAATCGCTGGGGTCTTCGTGGGCAGAGGGGAAAGAGCATGCAAGATAACCCCATGATTGCTGGCTTTGGCAAACTAAGGCATGAGCTGGCCGGTGTTAAAGGTATGATTAGCCAACCAGCCAGTCGCCATTACTCCTTTCTTCACCCATGATGGCTGACATTTCCCTTCCAGATATCCGATCATTCGACGCCCCTGCGATCCTCGCCCCGTTCCTCCACGTTATCCAAACCAAGGGTACCGCCGCCCCGATCACGATTTTAGCCCTAGGTGCTTTAAGGAAGTTTCTGGCCTATGGTTTCATCTGCCCCGAATCACCCCGGTTTGCATTGGCCATGCAATCTCTGTCAAGTGCCGTTACACATTGTCAATTCGATATCAGTGATTCAGGCCAAGTCGAGGTTGTTCTTCTCATGATTCTGAATCTGATGGAGGATATGATGTCTGGTCCGGGTGGAGATATTCTGAGCGACGAGAGCGTTTGCGACATGATGGGCCGTGGCCTTGCCATATGCTCACAGCCTCGTTTCTCCCCCGTTTTGCGCCGCACTGCTGAAGCTTCTATGGTGAGGATGTGCCAAATCATATTCGAGGACGTTAAACACCTCGAGGTTGAAGCTGGCGATGACACAAACGCCTTGGATCAGCAAGCTGTTGACGACCGCGGTAGCGTCAGAATGGAAAACCCCGCTCCCGAAGCAGGAGGACTGTCTGCCGAACCTGAGAGCCTGGAGGTACCTGGAATGTCTACCCCGGACCCCGAACGCAGCAGTAGGGACACCACGGCCACTTCTGAAACGGCACTGGCAACTACAAGCGATGCGACAGAGGAGACTGAGTCTGTGGATCTTAGGCCGTACTCCCTCCCGTCCGTTCGTGAGTTATTCCGGGTATTGGTGAACTTCCTGGACCCTCAAGATCGACAGCACACGGATACAATGCGGGTCATGGCACTACGAATTATTCACGTCGCCCTTGAGGTTGCTGGGCCCTTCATTTCTCGACACCCTGCTTTGGCAGGTATCGCTGAGGACCGATTATGCTGTTATCTGTTTCAGCTAGTAAGGTCTGACAACATGGCCATTCTCGAGGAGTCGCTAGTTGTTGCCGGTACGCTGTTAGCCACTTGTCGTGGAGTACTCAAGCTGCAACAGGAGCTGTTCCTATCTTACCTGGTAGCTTGTTTACACCCAAAGGTTGAGATACCTCGCGAGCCCGGTATCGACCCTTCTCTCTATGCTGGCATCCCACAGACGCCCAAACTGGTCAAACCTTCACAATCATCACAGCCCAGCAGTGGCCGATCGACTCCAGTCCCTGTCAAAGACCGTCAAAAACTTGGTTTGGAGGGTGGATCGCGGAAGCCAGATGCGCGCCAGGCTATGGTAGAAAGTGTTGGGGTCTTGTCGCGCATGCCGACATTCATGGCGGAGCTCTTCATTAATTACGATTGCGATGTTGACAGGGCGGATCTCTGTGAAGACATGATTGGGCTTCTTTCCAGAAATGCTCTCCCTGATTCTGCAACCTGGAGCACCACAAGCGTCCCTCCGCTCTGTCTTGATGCTCTGCTCCGATATATCCAGTTTATTGCCGAAAGACTTGACCAAGATGCCACGCGTGGAGACTTTCCTGACCCTGCGACATTAAGGGAGCAACGGCGAAAGAAGAAAATTATTATCAAGGGAGCAAGCAAGTTCAACGAGAAGCCAAAGGCAGGTCTGGGCTATCTGGAAGCCCAGGGCATTATTAAGGACGCCACAGATCCTGTTGCTGTTGCCAAGTTTCTCAAAGGCACTTCACGGGTCAATAAGAAGGTCCTTGGCGACTTCATATCTAAGAGAGGAAATGAAGAAATCCTCGGAGCTTTCCTGGATCTTTTTGACTTTTCTGGTAAGCGAGTTGACGAGGCACTTAGACAATTCTTGGAGTCATTCCGACTCCCCGGAGAGGCGCCCTTGATTGCTACGATCGTGGAAGCTTTTTCCGAGAAGTTTTGCTCCCACGACACTACTGGCGAAGTCGCAGACAAAGATGCAGTCTACATCTTGACGTATGCTATCATCCTGTTGAATACCGATCAACATAACCCCAACCTGGACGCCAAGAAACGCATGACGTTGGAGGATTTCGCAAGAAACCTTAGGGGAACTAACAACGGGCAAAACTTTGCTCCCGAGTATCTGCAGACTATCTACCAGTCCATCAAGTCCAACGAAATTATCCTGCCCGATGAACATGATAACAAGCATGCCTTTGACTATGCATGGAGAGAACTCCTTCTGAAGACAGAGTCAACAGGTAACCTTGTGATATGCGACACAAACATTTATGATGCTGATATGTTTGCAACGACCTGGAAACCTATTGTTTCTACGCTGTCCTATGTATTCATGTCCGCCACAGACGATGCCGTGTTCGCTCGAATCGTCACTGGCTTCGATGAATGCGCTCGCATTGCCACCAAATATCAGAACTCGGAAGCTCTTGATCAGATTGTTTATTGTCTGAGCCACATGTCGACATTGGCAACCGAAACACAGTTCAACACTTCCTTGAACACCGAAGTTCAGGCAGGGGATGGTAGCGTCATGGTAAGCGAACTCGCGGTTAAGCTCGGTAGGGATTTCAGGGCCCAACTTGCGACTCTTGTATTGTTTCGTGTCGTTACTGGAAGTGAAAATCTTATACACAGGAGTTGGAAATATGTAAGTCACCAAGGCTTTTCATTCGAATGGATGCTCACATTGACAGATGATACGCATATGGCTCAATCTATTCACCAACTCGCTCATTTCGCCCTTCGCTCCAAGCAACTTGCCAGGCTTACCGTTGCCCCCCATTCCACTGCAAACGCCATCACAAGTTATCGATCGAGTAGCGAGGAATGCGGACACTGGTTTCTTTTCGGCCTTCACCTCATACATTTCCAGTTACGCTGCCGACGACCCCCCTGAACCATCCGATGAGGAGCTAGAAAGCACACTTTGTACTATCGATTGTATCAAGTCATGCAATATGACTGTGGTGTTCGAAAATATTGCGTAAGTTTTACGTTTGTATAGTCAGGATGAAGCTAACTTTCTGAAAGTAACCTGAGCCCATCCGTCGCTAAAGTCATCGTCGAAACACTTGTTGATCAACTTCCCGAGGATTCTAACACAACCGTGATTAGTGTCAAGCATGAGAGTTTGCCTACGTCTCCCACGAACGGTCACGTTCGACCGCCAGGGCATTTGGAGTACGACCCAAGTGTTGCGTATATCCTAGAGTTTTGCACACTCTTGGCGTCACGGGATGCAGAATCCATTGAGAGCATGGGTAAAGTTGTCTTCGACACGCTACAAGGCGTTCTTCGCGATCCAGCCCGATACCATGCCATCACAGTTTCCCGGGCGTCTTTCTATGCCCTCAAGCTGCTCAATATCAGCTATGTAAGTTTTGTAGCAGATGCTTCTAAACTTGAAGCTAATCATATAAGGATCATGACTTCGTCAACGTTCCATTTCTACTTCATACGATCTCGACTTTGCCACAAGAGGCCTTGGGGAAGAACTCGGATCTTGTGTTGCAAGGCCTTTCGCTTTGCATCGAGGAGTCTGGCCCGTTGAAACGAGAAATGATGACGTCCCCTGACTTTTGGGCAATACTGCGAGCCTTGGCTCAACGTCCAGAATCAGCGGCACTCGTTTTCGAAATTTTGGAGAAGGGAACTGCTGGAACCCCTTCGGCTATTATGGCAGATAATTACGAGGCAGCAATATCCCTTCTGAACGACTTTGCCTCCGCTGCCACCCCTCGGCAACCTAGCATGCAGACCCGAAGCCCTAGACCCCAAAGGCCAGCCCCCTCCAAGCAAGATAAAAAACGGTAAAACTTGACGGACATCAAAGTTGTGAACATAACACTGATATGATTCCAGCAATGCGGAAGCAGTTAGCCGAGGCTCCAAGGCTGTCAACATGCTTTATAATATGACGGATCGAATCCCACATCTCATGCAACAGTCTCAGCTTGAGAGCAGTGAAGGTGAGTCATCCTCCAAACGCTATTATTCCAATTGCCATGTTAACAAATCCGCAGCCTGGTCTGCTTATTGGCTGCCAATTTTCCAGGCTTTAACCACTCAGTGTGCAAATCCATGCAGAGATGTCCGACAACTTGCCTTCTCCGCTCTTCAACGATCTCTTCTGTCCCCAGAGTTGACCTGCAGTGACCCTAAAGAGTGGACTGCTATTTTTGGCAAGGTTCTGTTTCCATTAATCATCCAGCTGCTCAAGCCTGAGGTCTTCCTGTCCGATCGAGATGGAATGAGCGAGATGAGAGTCCAGTCTGCCTCCCTTCTTTGCAAAGTTTTTCTTCAATATATGGTACTCCTCTCAGAATGGGACGGAATGCTGGATCTCTGGATTAAGATCATCGAGATTATGGATCGTCTTATGAACAGCGGCCAGGGTGACAGTCTTGTGAGTTAACCTATCCAGCTGTGCAATGATACAGGCACTGACAAACAGTAGGAGGAGGCTGTTCGTGAGAACCTCAAGAATGTGCTGCTATTTATGGCCAGTAGTAAGTATCTTGTGTCACCCCACATAGATCCGTCGAAGGAGGAACTCTGGTCAGAGACTTGGAAGCGCATAGATCGATTCCTACCTGAACTTCGTGGCGAACTCGCTCTTGATGAGCCCCCGAACGAGAACAAGACAGACAATGAGACCACTGAGGTGGCGGAACAGCTTTCGGAGAAGGAAAAGGAGATGGAGAAGAAGACTGAGACTGAAGAGGATCAGATTACTGGCGACCCCGTCACGACAGAAAAAGTTGCTGAGACATAAATCTTGCTTCGCTCACTCGGACATGACTGGGCAAAGTCAGAGTCATGAAGATTATGCGGCCAAAATATCTGCGCATCGGCGTTTGGATGGGATCTACTGTGCACTTTAGATGTCTACTTGACAGCGGACTTTGTACAAAATGACAAATAGAACGCCTCTATTATTAGCTCTAAGAGCTAGATTGACAGATGTTTGTTGAGAAAGACCGGAGGATAAACGCTTGAACTAGAAGCATCAAACAGTTGTGATGCAAATTCTCGTTTTCATTTTGCAAGTATGTCCTAAAGGCCCGACATAGATTGATTGACTAAGTGCTACGTATGGCTCGAAAGGAGACTATGTTGCAGCGTGTTTACGGCGGGGAGTTGGTATATTTCGCTATAACTATCCATTGTTTTGGTAGGTAGGTACCTAGGTTGGCAACCTTTTTGTGGACCAGCACCGGGGGCATTAGTCATTCATTCATGCACTTATTCTGAGTCTGACTGAGAATGGGCACCTCGAGGCTTCATTCTAAAGGCCAACCTAGGAGGTAGGTAGGTACCTTTATCAATCACCAAGACGCCCCAACTCGAACATACCTGGTACCTACTCCCTCAGTCACAGGTATTTATTTAGACAGACATGCCTTAGGCACGTGTTTATGAGGCAGCATCATTTCCTTTTTACCTGCTAAGGTACTACTACCTAAGTATCTTATCCTTTCGCTCTCACACATACAATCGTAATTTATTTGTGCAGCGGCCCCACCCGCCCAACGTCAAATGCTCAAACGCTCTTTGCGTCTTGCGATGAAGAGAAATCTCGACTCATTTCTCAAGGATCACCATTCGTTGATTTCCAACTCAACGCCATCTCCCAAAGTCAACGCCAAAGTTCCTGGACCGCCTGACAAGGTTCCCAAGTCCAAGTCCAGCATGGTAACCACCGCCTTTCAACTCACCAGCAAGGAGCAGCAGCTCCGCCGTCTGCTTCTTGATGTTGCCAAAGAAATAGACGAGTCCGGAAAAGCTCCAGAGCCTATTGTGCTTCGTTGGGCCGGTGGCTGGGTACGCGACAAGCTGCTCAATATCCAGAGTCATGACATAGACGTGGCCATCAACGCCATGACTGGGGTCACTTTTGCTCAAGCTATGTGCGATTATTGTGAACGACCAGAGGCCATGTCCAAGCACAGCATTGGCCCCGCAGATATTGGAAGCCTCCACAACGTTGCGCGCAACCCTGAGAAGTCCAAGCATCTGGAAACGGCCATGGTCAAGATGTTTGGTCTGGATCTCGATTTCGTCAACCTCAGAAAGGAAACCTATACCGAGGACAGCCGAAACCCTCAAATGGAATTCGGCACGGCTGAAGAGGACGCTCGCCGCCGCGATGCCACCGTGAACGCACTCTTCTACAACTTACACGACGATCGTGTTGAAGATTTTACGGGGGGACTTGCAGATATGGAAGCTAAAATAATCAGAACCCCTTTGGAGCCCTTCCAGACCTTCATGGACGACCCTTTGAGGGTTTTGAGACTTGTTCGTTTCGCCAGCCGGCTCCAATTCACAATTGACGCCAGCACGCGCAGATACATGGCAGACCCAAAGGTCCTTGAGGCATTGCGTGCCAAGATTAGTCGAGAGCGAGTTGGCGTAGAGTTGGAGAAAATGCTCAAAGGTTGTTGCAGCATCTTGATATGATCTGAAACTGAACGGCATGTGCTAACTTCTAGGTAGGAGATCACCCTTTTGAAGCACTGCAACTCATCCATGAGCTACAACTCTTCCATGCAATCTTTACCGACCCAACCCAGGAAAATCTCCCAGTCCCCGACATATCGCGCTGGGCTGTTGCTTATACTTGTCTTGATGAGCTTCTCAAGGATCGAGACTCGACTTCCATCGCTGGTCGACTTCTCGCATCCACGGATGCCACATACTCCGCTTGGAACCTTGCCGCGCTCTCTCCATGGATGACGGTCGAAGAGCCTCCGCATCCTCGTAGGAAAGCAAACGCTCTCCCTCTCGTGGCCATTGTCTCACGCGAAGGCTTCAAAGCCCCAAATCGACTTTCGAGTATTGTTGCTGCTTCGCATCGCAATCGTGACGAAATTTTGAAGTTGAAACGTGCCGTCTGCAATGGAGAGTCGTACATCCAAGAACGAGATCGTTTCGGCATGGCAATCAGGAAGTGGGACACTCCCGCTGGTACCTGGAGACTGCAGGTTTTGAATGCACTACTCGTCGAGGCCCTAGAAACCCTCACGGCCTGGCGCCAAGAAGAGTCAGCAGGTAAGGGTGATGCCATTTCCCCTTCCCCCATGAACATCCCAGTGACTTGTTTCTAGAACAAAGTAACTTCTTAGCAGGCTGGAAGAGTTTCCTTGACCACCTCGCCAAGTTAGACGTCTATGAAGTTACGACCCTCGAAAAGCTCCTTGATGGCGGAAAGCTCGCCAAAGCACTTGGTGGTATCAAGCCGGGGAAATGGACAGGTCCGGCTCTAGATGTATGTGTTGCATGGCAACTTCGCAACCCTGGCGAATCAGACCCAACCGGCGCAATAGAAGAAGTACAGCGACGGAGAGAAGAGTTGGGGATACCGTGAGTAAGGATCCAAGTTGGTATTCATTCCAAGTCGGCAGCAGCTCTCCATAGCATATGCCCTGGTGCGGCCTATTCTAAGTGTGTCAAGTAGGTATTGGCCTAGGCTAAGCTGCCATGACTTGACTATCATGATGGATACACGACCTATATGGATGCAATGTATATTTAGGGCAAAAAGGTCCTACATTGCACTTGATACGATCAAGTAAAATGATAAAGAACTTGACAAACTGTACGCTGAGACTGAATGACAAAGTTGGTTGACCTGACCATGACGGGATGAGCCGAGAGCTAGTTTCCATACAGTGCGATCAACTGGGTTTTGACACCGTATGCTATGTGGATACAATGAACATATCCAGGTACCTTAGTATCTATTCTACCTGAGGCATTCTATCTCAAGATCCGACATTCGCTCTTCATTTTTCTCCTTCACCAACACTCAACCAACGATAGCATGCCAGCCACTGGCTCTGATACCGTACTTGGTGCGTTGGAAGGGCTCCTTGGCCCATCAAATACAGCATTATTGCATGATGTCTCGGGTATGTGTTTGGCCTAACGTAGGCTTCTTAGCACCGAACTGACCAGGATACATTCTTTCTTCCAGGAAAGTCGGAGCATTTTCGTGCAGAACCTGACGGTGGGATACCTTCCCTGGTTGAATCCAATGATACAGTGCGTTTGCCTATACGCCTGTGACGTTATCTGGCTCAGAATAAACAGCACCGAGCTGACAATCGTTGACTCAGGACCTTCGTCAAGCCGTTCTCAGGGTAATTAACCATGTCTTGTATTCAGAGGACAACATGGGCCAAAGCCAATTATCGAGGCTTGTGGCAGCCGTCAGTGAGAAAGCATTGACATTGAGGAGCGTTCAAGGTGCATCAGTGTGCATAATCTATCACTTCTGTAGCTTGACTAACACCACAAAGACCACTCAGAACTCCTCACAGAAGCAGCTGTTGCCAGTCTCAGTATCTTGTGCTCGAAATATCGCATTACCCTGGACCAGGTTACTCTCGTGAAGCTCACAGCTGTTACTGATCCTCAGGACCCATGGACAACTGCACAAGCTGCAGCAGCAGCTTCAAAACTTTTGTCGGAACACCTTGAGGGTGAAAGTCTGAACGAGTTTATCACCAACGCGGTCCTTCAGAAGCATTTGAAGCCATTATTTATGAAATCATCCTCGCGAATCACTGCTTCAGGACGGCCCTCCCAGTATGACATGGTTGATGATCGGTCCCGACCTGTGATTGAAGTACAATCATGGAGGACTCAGGCCCCGTGGGCAGAGGCCACAATACAATGGACAGTAAATATGTCTACGGTAAGGTTGCGCTGGTGGAAATGCGATCAGTTGCGCTGACACTCGCTGGTAGACGTCACTCATCAAGCAGCACTGGCCGCTTTTCTTACCAGTCCTGTTGGCGCTGGTGGAGAGCGAGTCTACCAAGACCAAGGCCAGAGGCTTAATGACCACGAGAGAATTCATGAACAGATGCCCAGCTCAAGTACTGCAAAACACAGGCATAGGCCGTGTATTTGCGGACGTCACATTCCCGCTCCTGCTCTATCTCCCCAGCGTCACACCAGAGGATGAGTCTACGACTATACTCATGCCGGCTTACGACGTGCTTATCAAGCTGGCCCAGGCCACCGGGGATACCAACAGTATCGAGCGTCGCCGATTATTTGACAAGATCCTCAGAGACGGAGTATTCGCAGGCTATTTCCATGCTTCTCAGCACACTCGCGTTGTCCGCGTTCTGCTACAGAAGGCAACAGCAGTAATCAATAGTCTGGGTATCTATACAACCAAACACTTAACTGTGAGTAACCACTTATTACCGAAAAATGCCTCGGGCTTTCTTTAACACGCCTGCACTAGCCTCTTCTCTCAATGGTATCATTAGTCATGACAGACCCCTTTGCAGTCTCATATCCTCCGACCCTGATGGCGGCGACGCAAACCATGAGCGCCATCATTACTAATACATGGCCTCGTATCCAAGGAACTGAGCATATGGAGAACGTCGCCCGAATTCTGTCATTATGTTGGTTAAACGTCTCCGAGGAGATCGAGCATGAGGCATCTCGGACCCCAGCTGATATCAACACATTGTCACAAGAGTTGGCACATGCAGCTCGAATTCTTCAGGCCCTCTGGAACCATGATGCCTCTGAACGTCCCGCGAAGCTGAGTGAAGCCCTGAAGCAAGAACCGCGGCTGTCTACTCTGTTCCCGAAAATGCTCGCTGAAGGCTGAGGGGCCGTTGCTAAGTCTCAGTCTAGGGGCTGCTGCTTGAAGAAAGACTTCCCACGCAGCCATTTCCTATAGGCTTTGTATCGTTTCTTCGGACCATCTTCCTCCGTCACTGTCAGAGGGTTTTCCCCCACCTTGAGCAACTCAGCGTAGACATCGATCTCTTCTTCAGTTCCTTTGACCATTAAACCTTCATCTTGCCAGTCACCGCTTACATACTCCTGATACTCAGACGCATCCACGTCCACGGGCGTGTCGCTTGAGATGACGAGAGGAAGGTTTTGAGGATGACGGATGTATCGCTCGTAATCTTCGGATTCCTGCTCGGCTACAGACGGATTCAGTGAGTCATGGACAGCTTTGGTGAAAGTCCATTGTGCAGCCTTGGATTTCTCCAGGGCTGTTGGCTTCGTCTTGGGGCTATGTTCAGATGCCTGCACTGGTTGGTTCGTGTCCAGTCGCAGAGAGCTGGCGAGTACACCTTTGTCCTGAACAGGTTGCAGCCAACGCTGGAGCGAGATCCCTTTCGCTGGCGATCGGTCCAAGATCGAATCTGGCGCCCCATTCGCTCCCACAGTCTGCCCACGAGAACTTGTTACATTTGCGTGTGGATGAGCATCTTTCTTCGATTTCCTTTTGTCGCCCTGATCAACTTCATTGTCAGTTCGAACCCGGAACGGGCTGAGGTCGTAGCGGCCATCCTGGGTGGATTTAAGGGGAATGTATTTGATAGTTGAGTTCATCTTGTAGGCAAACATCTTGGGGAAAGAAGATAGGGTCGATGGCCTGTAATACTCGAGCCAATAGTCATCAAAGAATTCAACCGGATGAGCGCGGGCAATGTCTTTGCTGGGTACGTATGGTGGAACTGTTCGTTTCTGCAAGTGAGCCGGAACATACCAATTGATGTAGTCGTGCTTCAACCTAGCAGACCAATCTCGCGGATCGGCGTGATGGAGGTAGTAGTCAGTTGCCAAGTCCCACAGCATAGGCTGCCCTTGGGTGAATATGTAATTACCGAGGAATAAGTTGTAGGCCTCCTGACGTTGACTGTCCAGGAAGGAGTTGTTGTAGTATCGCTTGAAGCTTTCGATCATGTCTCTTGAATGACTTGTCCATTGGTTAATCTTGCGGTAAGTTTCCATGGTATTGACCAGCTGTGAGCCGCCGTACTGAACAGCAATGGTATCACCATGGTCATGCCACATGTGAGTGAACAAATTGACAGCGTCCGTGTCGTAGTCCACCGACGTATCCTCAAGAATGCCAAGGGCATGTAGCTGGTGACCCAAGGCTCGCTTGCCTATGACAAACTGCGCAGCATTGGTACGGTCCAAGCAGTCGATGCAATTTGTTCTGGCGACTCCATTCTGTGCTGTCATGGGGCTTGTGAGACCGTCTCCGTTTCGGAAGAAGCCTGTCGTAGCGAGGACCGACTCTGCGATAAGCTCGAGGTTGCCAATAACGTCCCCACCACGCACTTTCGATGCGCGACTCATGTCCCACGCTTTGTGGATGATCTTCTTCTCCTCAGGCAGGAATTGATTGAGATAGTTGATGGCATTAGTGTATTCCTCCAGCAGCTTTGATTCACGAGGTGTTCGCTCCTTGGACTTGATCAGGTTAACAACATAGATCGGCGCACCGTAGCGCTCGAACAGGTTATCGAAGTGCAGAGCGGCGGCGCCATAGAACGGATCAACCAAATTAAGCTCAATCGGTGGTTTGGGTGTGACGCCGGTGCTGTCCTGTGTCCAGTAAAGCGGGATGCTCCCCCTATGCTGAACATAAGAGGTGTACTGCGGGCTACAGTATAGTTGAGGACCAGGTGCGTGAAACGACGTGGTCAGTGACTCGGCTACGATTTGTTCCGTCTCGACATCGTTGGCAACATAACCCTGGAAGAGTCAGCGCGCGAGCACCGAGGGGAGAAAGCAACAGCCACTTACAAGATCGTTGGCTCCGCGTTTCAAGAACCGAGCACCGGCAAAGTAGCGCGAGCGCCTTGCGATGACAGTGATGTGCGCAGTACGGCCATAAATTGATAGAGCTGTTGAAGGTCAGTACGGAGCATGGACGTAGGAGCTGAGCTGCAGTTCCAGTTGCCAAACTCACCCGCTTGATCAATGTATCCATGTATAATTGGACGACACCAGTCATAGGGGTCCCGAAGAGCAGTGACGGCAGGCTGTAGTAGATAGTCGTTCCAGACAAACATGGAGTTGAAATCATCGTCGTCTGGCGGCAGCATTCCCTTGGCAAGAGCATCGCGCTCCCGGATGACGTTATGCTGCAAGGTACGTGTAACGTCATAAGAATAGCTGTAGTAGAAAGAACGAGTCAAGTCGAGGTTGTTTAAGATGCCGAGGAATCGTTGCTCCTCGGTGTTGCGTGCATCTGGCTTGAACTTGGCGGGAGTCAGGGAAACAAGCTCAGTGCCCTCGATCTGGTATATGTAGTGGCCCCCGACCATAGCGACAGTGCTCTTCTTTGTGATGAGAAGCATGTAGTAGGGGCCGGTGAACTTGATAAAGCCAAGGAGGCCCCATGTGGTGCAGCGAAGCTTGATGCCACCGGTACCTCGATTCCCGTCATCTATTGTGTCGAGCAGTTGGTTCATCTCCTTCAAACTATAAACAATCTTGTCATCTGTCACGTTGAGCTCAGCACCCTCGGTGGTGCGGTCGATCTTGAGGATGCGATAGCGCTTTTCACTGACGTCGACACCGACGATGTAATAGCGACTGGCCGTCTCGTAGAGACTGAACTTGTGCATCTTGTAAACCAGGCGATCAGGGACACGGTCATCAAAGCTGTCAGGGAACGCGCGCGTGGACGGGTCGGGGCTCGTTGTTCGCATAAAGGGCTTCGCTACAGCGGGCTCGTCGTCATTATCGTCTTCACCGATCGTGGGGCCGCCGGCGGCTTCTGAGGACAAGGGACTTGCCGCGCCATTGTTCTGAAGCGAGGGGAAAACAGGTGCATCGCCGTTGGCGTCGTTGGTAGTTGGAAGGTCGTCGCCTACCTCCGGGCCTGGGCTGAGCGCGTCTGGAACACCATACTCAGACATTCTGACGAGTGCGTGGCATGTCTGAGCGCGGGCGAATCGCAGGAGAGGATGTACCGAGTTGACAAGGCGGATGTGTCTGCTGGTGCCTGTGCCTGCAAGTAGACATGAGAAATGTAGGTTGTGTGTCGTAATCAGTTATAGAAGGACGCTCAGTAGGTAGGTAGGTAGGTAGGTAGGTGAACACGACGAAATGATAGAGCCAATTCCTAGAAGCCCAGCCTCAGAGACCAAGCATTGGATGGATGTATGGATCGATTGTCGGCGGTTTCCTCGCAGTCCCTTATCGTCGTGCAACCCACCCATAGGTTGGTTGTACAGTGGATAATTAAACCCCACATCGCATCTCAGTTGATGATGACGTTGTATGTCCGTGGTCACATGTCTATGAATTTACCTACTAGAGTTACCGTCCACAGTCGAAATCAACAGGACCATTCTACGAGTACTGGTAGGCATTCTACCAACTCCAAATACGTGCCACAGGCTGACAGGCCCTCTCTCCCATTGCTTCAATGCATGTCAGTCATTACCTATTCTCTGCTTCACTCATTCTAGGTTGAGCTCCTTCGGTGTGACCTGGATCTAGCCTGTCTAGCCTGTTTACATCGGATCATGAGCTTGCCGATCAAGTAAACTAACGACAAACTACTGTACCCCATCCTTACTTAGTAACACCTCTAGCACCTCTCCAGGCTCTCCTCTTGCAGCTCTCATTCCGGGGTAAAGCTAGTCTAGGGCCTCTTGGCTTAGGCGAGCTATCCGATTCTTATCGTTGTTAGATCTCCATGCCAAGCAGCCAGCCTACCAACTGATCTGTCTGTCTAGTGTCTGTCTGTCTACGGAGTAGACTAACTATCCGTACCAAAGGTTCGTTTGATATGTCTCGATACACCCTTATCCAATTCTTGATAACCCTTGCCAACGGCATTGGCTCAGCGTCCGCTTCTGCGTCGTGCATATGTGTATATGTATCTTCGCCAGCAACATCTTTGACTCTTGTTGTCATCACATATGTACATACATAATACCTACCTATCTAATAATGTATGTACATACAGACCTATCTACGTACTAACGTCCTCAATGCTTGACCATTTGCCACTGTGGCTGCATAAGTTGTGTTGCATCTGTGTCTGCTAAAAAGCTACCTCCCAGCAAATAGCTTCCTGAGGTGATGAGCAACATGGTCACGGTACCTTTGTCTAGCTTGTATGTTAGCCATATAGTGTTACGACTACCACCACCTTTGGCTTTTGTTTCCAATCAAGGGCCTCAGACCATTGCTAGAGGCTGGCTGATCATACACTCACTCGTCATCGCGGTCGAGCTACCCAGGCTACCTCTCTGATAGCGGCAACCTCCTGAAGTGTTTCTCGACCACTCACCAAGGACCCTTTGTATTGTGACCATCACGCTGACGTCAATGGCCGTGATGGTCTTGATCAAAGCCACGTCCAGCTGCCTCCCTGCGTAGCATTGGCTGTATCTCTACAAGCGATACGCCACTGCAAGCGTCAATCTACAACCGCTCTTGTCTAACCTTCCCATGTCCTACAACCCGAATAGACAAACGTAGGCAGGCAGGCAGGCAGGCAGGCAGTCGAGCCATTCATCTTGCGGGGTAATTAGACACCTCCATTACCTTAGTACCTACTTATCCTTTTGATACTTCCCAAGGCAGTATATAAACACCTCGTTGTCCAACGATCTTGACCTGATCCCTTCCAAGTCTTCTTCCTTAACTATCAAACTACCTAGAATTGAAGATACCCCAAAACATTCGAACTCAGATTCCCTTCCTTCCATCTTTCCTGCTTCGCACACAAAAACTCTTTACACGGCCCAGATACTGAACAATGGAGCAACCTATCAACACCCAAGAGGGTACCACACAGCCCTTGAACGAAACGCCTGTTGTTGGGTCTCCCCCCCAGGATCGTAGAGCAAGCGATGCCGCACAAGACCGGAGAATGAGCGATGAATGGGGTACGTACAATATATCGTCAAACAATTGTGCATCGGGAGCTAATTGAGAAATGTTTAGATGCGTCAAAGGTACCCCCCAGTCGTTTTCAAAAACGTAAGGGATCCATCTATGCTACGCCTGGATCCCGCGATGGGCATGTCGACAGGAATTACCAGGACAAGTACTGGTCCAAAATGACCGAGAAGAACTGGGGCAGCGGCAGCAAGTAAGCACCGGGAACGAGTGTTGTGTGGCCAGGTATAGCAGGAGTTTGGTTTCATGATTGATTGTCGAGTTCACAACTGTAAGATGAGAAATTAAATACGGAACATAAGGGAATAGTTATCTTGAACAAACGTCTTGCACGCCCTACTATGCAAAGAAAAACCTAAATTAGACATTCCACCTGGAATTGCCCATCATTCATCGATGCCATCGATCTCAATGGCGTCGGGATTTGAAGTGACTGTCGCGGTAGCTGGTGTGCCTCCAACTGGACCAGTACTGGCTGCTACGAACCCCTGTGGTGCCCTGGACTGCCTCTCCAGCGCCGCCATGGCATCCGTTATCTCGGCATCGTCTGCCCCTCCAGGACGACGTTGGCTGCGTGCAAGGGCTTGGGATGCAATAAAGTTGACGTCCGTGTTGTATTGGGCCTGAACACTTCGCTTGATACGTAACATTTCTTTGAATGTATCTTCGTTACCGTGCTGCACTTCGAACTGCTCCCATTTTGTCCAGAAGTCAGGGTTTGTGCGAGGGTCACAGAACTGCGATGCATGGCCATAGATGGCGCGAGCCCGGTCAATCTCACCCAGCCTCTTCTCCATGTCCGCAAATTTGAGGCACATGTCCTTAGCTTCGACATCTGGGAGAGCAGCGATGGCCCTCTCATAAATTGGTCTGGTCGACGTCAGGCCGAAATTGGAGGCAGATTTGGTGATATAGAAGTTGAACATGTCAGCCCGGTCTTCGTCCGCGACTGCTCGTGTGGCCCGCTCGTAAATTCGCATCGCATGGCGGGCTAGGCCACGTTCCTCTTCCAAGTTGCCATACATGAGGTAGATCGTCTTTGCAAACTTCGGGGGGCAATCTTCCACGGCTTGCTCGAATAGATCGCGAAGTCGTTCTATCCCGATCTTCCGATCAACAGCCTTAGTAAGATACAAGTTCCAAAGCTCAAAAGCAACGGGATAGCTGAATAGATCTAAGCCGCGCTCATAAATCTTGAACGATTCCTCATAGTATTTGTGTTCCTCAAGCAAATTGGCATAATTGACAACCGTCTGAGGTGTTGCAATTCGGAGCTCAAAGATTCGTTCGTACACTTTTTTGGTCTCATCCAAAGTCGACACACTTTCAACGAGATCGACGTAGAAGCTCCAGAGTTTCCAGCTCTTGTGGACTCTTTGTTGCGGTGACAAAGTCTCATCGAAGTAGTCCACAGTGGAGCGTTTTGGTGCTTGAACTGCTTTGGCCATGATCCGGACGGCGTCGTCGAAGTTCTCATTTCGTAATTCCATTTCTGCCCATTCAATCCACATATCAGCAAGCTCTGCCACTGACTTGAAGGGTACCTTGATCGCCTTCTCCATGATGACCCGGGCGTTTCTCAGGTCACCTCCGCGTTCATAAAACTTTGCGTAGTTGGCCCAGAGCTGATGAAATGCTCCGACAGCGCGTTTTGGCTGTATTGCCGCAATTGCGTCCGTGTACGTCTTGGCAACCTCCTTCTTGTTATCGCCCCAAAGGGCAACTCTCTTTTCCCACTCTGGAACGTTGTTTGGATTCTGGCGTAGCAAGACGTCGTTTAGGAGGAATGGTCGCCTGTCCATGAGCTGTTCGAAGCGCATCATTCTGATATCTAGCTCAAAGTCCGCGTTTTCGTCTTCTATCCCTTTCTCGGCCCTTGCAGACGCAACCTCCATGAGAGCACCAATGATAGACTCTTCAAATTCGGTGTAAGCCTCGAAGATAAGGGTGAAGTCTCTCACTGTCATGACCGTGGTGATCCCCTCTTCAAAGACATCGCGAGCCCGTTCAAAGCTGCCTCTCCGGATCCAATAAGTAGCGAGGCCTGACCACAGCTTCCCTCTTTGATCCGCAAATCTGGAGATACCACTTCGGATTATACGTTCGGCGTCAATACCAGTTTCGTATCCTGTCTCGATTTCGGCGGCGTGTTCGACAATAAGATCTACCATTTCGCTCCACAGTTCATAATGGCCTTTCCCGTGCTTGCTGTTGAACCTGGCGTTGTTAAGAACATCTATAAATTTCAGCACGGCCTCTGTGTAAAGCCCCGTTTGAGTCAGTAGTTCGATAAAGTCCTCGGCATCTTCAGGATGCACCTGCATATAGCGCCGCCAAATTTTCACAGCAGTTTCGCCAGCGGCTGAGTTCGCAAATGGGCGATAGAAGGCCCAAATACGATTGTGCTGAGAAATGGGAAGAGCTCTTAGAGCTCGGTCGAATGTCCGTCGGGTGAGAGTAACAAGAGGTTGTTTCGTCAGGAACTTGAGGTACATTTCCCATATCCGTGGCATCTTGTGTAGTAGATTGAGAGCCTTTTCGAAAAGGGTGTTGACTTTGCGATATTCTGCGGCGAATAATGCTGGATTCAACTTGGCAACATGCTTAACTCGAAACGAGAGATACTGGATGATGTTAGACTTGAGCATCAGGCAAGGGACGCCATTCCGTGGGGTTCATCTTACCAGTTTCCATAGCTTGTATGAACGCGGCAATTGGGCGCAAGCTCGCTCCATCACATAGGTTTGCTCCAGGATGGTTCCGTGATGTGTTTTGAACTCAATGTATGCCAGCCAGGGCTTCACACTACCAGGGTCGCGAAGGACATCTTGCTCGTATACGGAATCTTCGTTGGACTGAAGGATTCCGGTCAGCTGAGTATCATACATGATGCGTATCGTGTTTGTGTACTTACTACAAGATGCAGTTGCGGCTGTCTGCGCGCTCCATTTAGAGCATGATCAATCGGAGCCATAATGATTATGGAGTTCTAGATCGTCAAGGAAATGACTGAAGGAATTTCGCGGAGGTAGCAGTCGAGTCGAATCAACGTGAACCGTACATCGTCGAGATAGCTGGAAATGTTAAAGGACGTTGCTCCGAAAGCCACAATATGCCTCTTATAGGCCCGAGTCTGGCCGGAAACGCCAACTTAAAACCCCCGAATGTCGCTGGCTCCTTATGCGCTTCGGCGAAAGGAAACTAGAGGACCCCTAGGTTGCTCGATCTTCGGCTGATGAGAACGCGAGGCTGTTGTATTTTTCTGAAGCCCGCGACACCTGGGTCCTCACAGTTCAGAGATGGTCCACTAAACTGCTAAAGAGTGGGGCGGCCAGTGCTCGTTGCTTACGTTATAGCATTGATACTGAGTGAACAATGGAAGTCTAGGGGGAGCTTTCCAGGGCATGCCGATAAGTCCAGCTAGCGCCTTGGCCCTGTGACGACGGCAGCCCAGATACCTACCTTCCAATTACCTTGAGACAGCCGGAAGCGACAACAGCTTCAATCTCTAGCCACCACTTCCATACGAACAACACCAAACCTACCCTCTCATCAAATCTTGACTATCAAAATGTCAGGGGCCAACGTAAGTCAAAACTTTCGTCTTCCTTGTAGGAGCTGTGAGAAGCGCTGATGATTGTGGCCTAGGATCGCGAAGCTGTCTTTCCAACCCGGCAATCGCTGGGCATCATGAAAGCAAAGCTTAAAGGCGCAGAGACAGGCCATAGTTTATTGAAGCGAAAGAGTGAGGCTCTGACAAAGTATGTGCAATGCTATTGCTCTGCCCACCCATTGTTATCGCCGACTAACCCTTGAATGCAGACGATTTCGAGGTTCATATCCCCGACAGACCCTTCACGTAATCCAAACCTTTCGCCTGCGTACTGATACCCGATAACACAGAGATCACAAGGCGAATCGATGAGGCCAAGCGAAAAATGGGGCGAGTCATGCAAATCGCAGCCTTCTCGCTGGCAGAAGTGACATACGCCGTTGGTGGTGACATTGGGTACCAAGTGCAGGAGTCCGCCAAGTCTGCTCGGTTCCGCGTTCGTACGAAACAAGACAACGTCTCTGGTGTTCTCCTTCCAGCTTTCGAAAGCTACCTTACCGAAGGAAACAATGACTTCGGTCTGACGGGTTTGGGCAAGGGAGGGCAGCAGGTTCAGCGATGCAGGGAAACATACGCTCGTGCTGTTGAGGCGCTGGTTGAGCTGGCTAGTCTGCAGACCGCCTTTGTCATCCTTGACGAGGTCATCAAGGTTGTCAATCGGCGTGGTAAGTCCCTCAAACTCGTGACATTAGCTGTGATACTGATTATCATCCCAGTCAACGCGATTGAGCATGTCATTATTCCCAGGACCGAGAACACCATCAAATACATCAACTCTGAGCTTGACGAGCTCGATCGTGAGGAGTTCTACAGACTAAAGAAGGCAGGTTTTAGCATTACCGTATCCATGGCAATTCATCTGACATATGATAGGTTGCGAACAAGAAACAACGAGATACTGCTGCAGCAGATGCCGAGATGAAGGCAAGACGTGAGGCGGAAGCATCCGTGCAGGGCGGAGACAAGTCCCAGAAAGACGATTCCACACCTGCAGATGTCCTGGGCGCCGGCGACGATGAAGACGTCATTTTTTGAGAGGGCGGTAGCTGCTTCGGAAGCGTGCGACAAACAGGCTGTCATAGTACATTATTGGAGTGCAGGAGATCGCTCGATGTGTGTTGTGTTTATTATTAAATAAGTATCCATCAAGCAACGTTGTGGCCGTACAAATTAGCAATTATGGCCTTCCTATCAATACTAGCATTCATATTCACTGTCGTTGGTAGGTGACCTTGATGGGTTTGTCTCCCAGGTGTAAACCAGCCGTGTTTTCTTTGGCAGTAATAGCGCCTTGTTCTGCCTCGTATTCGACAAATGCGATACCACGACGACCAGGTACCAGCCTAACCTCGCGAAATCCGTCAAACCGGCCGAACACGCTGGTCAAAGTCTCAATGTCATAGTCTTCGGGGAAGTTCTGGACAAAAAGAATCTTGTTGGGTGGGAGGAACTCGTCAAGCACACTGCCGGATGCTGTGGCGCTGGTTGACTTGAGGCCTGATGATTTCGCCGCCTTTGCAGGTCGATTGTCGTTGACTGAGCCAGACCCTCGCTTGTTGATTTGTCTCTGCTCTTCCGCAGACTGAAGAGCCTTGCGTTTATCTATATGTCCCGCCGACGTTAGCGATGAAGGAAGATGAGGGATCGAAATGATTATACCCTTCTCAGCCTGTCGATGACGCTTATGCTGTTCGAGCTCTTCCCGATTGCCCTTTAGTTCAACGGTCTTGTCGCTCTGCGTTCGCGCGAAAGCAAGTTTCATAGGTTTGCCGAAAAGCTCGAACCCATCGATTTCGTTGATAGCATCTTGGGCGCTTTCAGGGCTATCATAGACAACAAATGCCTGACCTTTGGCACGCAGATTCTTCTTCGCCACAATGTCGACAACATTGCCGAACTCTGCGAATACTGTTCTCAAGGCATCCACCAACGCATCAAGCTTGACGCGCTCTTCGAGGTTTTGGACGTATACACTACTGAATGTTAGCAGATATGGTTCACGTGGTGTCGGGTGTGCAATGACACGCACGTGGAGATAGGCATCTTGGAAGCCACGATGTACTAGGTATAATGATGATGAAGATAAGATTGATGCCGACTGTATTGAGGCTCTGTTGGTTTATGTGGGGCAAAAGTGTAAAGGCGAGGTACCTATTCCTTTAGACTTAAGGGAGCACTACCTTTATATTAATAAGGGCCTAAGTATTTATTATTGATATTTACCTTTAATTTATAT
>JAAOAT010000637.1:0-16830 GCA_013186855.1 Fusarium ramigenum
TATCTACTGCTAAATGAATGTATATATGTATAAATGGCTCACGGTGTGTCGTATGGTCGGGCTCACGACCTGTTCAGGAGTCAAGCGTGAGTCGCCGTGTTAAACTAAACGCGAAAAAACAGACTCTTGTCTATTGTTAAAATTCTGGGTAAAGCTATCGGGGAAAGAAATATCGTGTTGCCATTCATCACCTGTGTTTGCAGCCTAAAGCTTTACCTTATAGGCCGCAGTTATCCCATAGCTAGACTTCATCAGCAGATCTGTATTGAAATAATGCTATGAGAGCTACATCAAGAGGAACTATCACGAGATGATCAATGAATTGCGGGATGGCAAGGTTCTCGACGAGACATTATACGCTTTAAGTATTAATCAACAAGGTAGAAGAAGGGACGGGAAAGGCGAAAGGAAAAGACGGCTTGGCGCATGGGAGACAATAAGAATCCGTGGTTAACAAAGATGAGTCAGTCAGCAAGACATGACTCTCTACAAAACTTAGATGGGCTCATGACTTAGTCGTATTCAGGACTAGGTTTCAGTTAAATAGGACAAATGACTTAAACATAAAGCAGGAAGATCTAATCCGTCAGGTAATAATTGCGGGTATCTTATGCAATATTTGAAGAAGAATTCTCATGCTAACAGGTAATTTACTTTGTGCATATGCCCCCAGTGATGCATATGAAGCCTAGCAAGGTTAGGGTCTACGCCTAGAACGGCTGCCTCACGTTCCTTCCTTCAACTTGCCTATTGTTCTCTGCCATTTTGCACAGAATAGTCATCAAGTGTTATCGCTTCATTGTAACCCATGGCTTGGGCGAATAATACACGTTGATTGAGTCAGCCGGGTACTTTGTAAAAGATAAAACTTTGTCACTGGACCAGAAACATACTCTCTCCACTGTACCAAGAATAAGAAAAACTTCATCATCTACAGAAGGGCCAGCTGAGAACTCCCATTAAGCTGCTGTTCGTTTTCATCGTCGTCCGGCTTTCCGGCAATGATTCATCACTCGGAAGTGCTGTACAGGCTTGACAAAATTCATAGACCACCCGACAACAAAGAGCCTTTAGCTTTTGGTTATGTACAGTTCACAGGGTACAAGAAATTAACGGGTTACACGTTCTGTGTTTATCTTTTTCTCAATATCATCTTCTTTCGCAGTCTTGTAACGGCGGTTGGTCCGACTGAGGATGAGAAATGTAGCGAATGGTCAGCCACTGAAGTCAATTTCTTCAATATCAACACCCCAAGCTCCCCCTCGCGATGATGGGGAGCAGTTGTGATAATCGAGGTTACCTAGGCTAAGTTCCAGTATACTACGGAAGTTAAAGTGAAAAAATCTCGCAAGCCATTGCGACAAAGATTAGACCAAGACCAAGTCTTAAATGAACTATGCGTCATTATCCCAATACTAATTGAATACAATAGGCGGCGAAAAGACGGGATCGGTTGGGATACATTGGGTGTTGCTGTTGTAATTCTCCTCGCCATGGCTTTGCCTTTGGCCAAGATTCAACGGTGTTTTAACCCACAGGGTTTCTCAGCCAAGCGATTGAATCGGATCGCTATACCCAAGGGAAAGGTTTGGAGATGTCTGCACCTTCACCGGGACGCGGTAGTTATCCCCGCTGGCTGGTGTGAACACAGGCTTTGAGCCGCTGATTCAAATCACCAGTCTAAATCTCAACCGAGCCACATTGAACAGTACGCTCTCAAGATGGATATCGCGTTGGTAACAGAGCTTGTGCCCCGGAGTCGGTTGGCGCGGCACATAGGGTTACTCCTAAGATCTGCCTCGAGAAGTCTTGATGTGTCCATTACGGGCTTTGAGCCCTCTTGCGTTAACGCAGGGGGCTTACCCAGGTGCTTGACCACTGCACCAAGCGGCGACCATGACATTGGCTGCTGTGCTCCCCAGGGGCTGGCAATTGTGGCGGATTGATTATCAGCCGGTCAATACTGGGGACAGCTGCACCGAAATATATCAGTGGTTCCATGTGGTTCTTAGAGGGCTTGCTCAGAGGAAACCTTGTGTCTACAGATGCGCTCGGACCAAAAGGTCGGCTGACATAGCTCAACAGACAATTAATATATAGTGAGACGAGAGAAACTAACTGGTGGGCAAGCCATCAGCTTTGGGCTAGCGTCTGCATACGAAGCTAATTTAGGTCGTTCTGTGAACTCGCCTGTGAACTCGCCTGTGAACTCGGATGTGAACTCGCTTGTGAGTCTGTAAAGCCATAGAT
Source organism: Fusarium ramigenum (assembly GCA_013186855.1). Taxonomy (NCBI): domain Eukaryota; kingdom Fungi; phylum Ascomycota; class Sordariomycetes; order Hypocreales; family Nectriaceae; genus Fusarium; species Fusarium ramigenum. Next base: position 2,251 of record JAAOAT010000637.1, read on the forward strand.
GTAGATCTCATGAACTGAGTAATTGCTCAGCCTTCATAGTCAGTCCGTATCGGTACAGATGAACTGCTCCTTTCGGCCCTCACTCCAGAGCCCGTACAGTCACAACCTTGTCAGATCCATCCGAACCCCTGAGTCTCAAAAGAACAGAGATAACATTAGCCGAAGGGAAAAATGCCGTACTACAAAAAAGACAAATCGGCCTTGATCTCTTCTCAATGGAGATTACCGACTCTGTACCGAGCATGCCAGTGCGGCGCTAATGCAAATGACACTGATGAGTTCACCTCTCTCACAGATAAAACAATAGTAGCATTTATCTGTCGGTAAACGTAATTTATACAGCCATATTATAAAAAGAGGAGCGCTCCCTTAATCCACAATCTCTAGTGTAGATTAAGGTCGAACTTGAACAGAACGGCAAATTATCTATATACGTACAATCTAATCTGGTAATCATACAGCTAGTATGAACACAACCTGATTATCTCAGGCCACATTGTACCGTGCATGAAGGTAACTTTAAATATATATGATACCATGGTAGATATGCTAATAAAATAGTTTTCGATGGTTCCCTGATTTGGCTTAATCGAACTAAATCATCATGGTTCCTGTTCCACTTACTGACGAGATCTACGATCAAGGCGACAAGGTACCACCAAACAGTAATTGGGAGTCAGAACCATGTACTGTCGTCCGTCTCATTGGCCACGAGTTGGATAAGGAGACTTTAACGGTGAAGTTTGTTGTGGAGTGGGTGAACGGCAAAACGACGAAGGAGCCAGAGTGGATACTACAGGAAGATATTCCAACACTTGTCTATGAATATTGGGAGAGAAAAGGAGGGCGAAGAAAGGCGACCGGTTTCACATCCGATCATGTGTTCAGGATACTAAGTGTCGACCACACCCGTGGGAAGAAGAAATACCGAGTTCAGTGGGTTGGTTACCCAGATTCTGGAGACTGGGTGACGTGGGAAGACAAGCCTAAGCTACGCAGAATTGCCGAAGTCGAATTGGAAAGATTCCATAGCCAACTGGTCAAGAAGCGGGATTAATCGGTTTGAAGGTCATTCTTAGTGCCACAGGAAACTTAGGTAGTTACACATTGTTCATAAGATATCCTTGACATTACTTGGAACGTAGAGTTTAGGGGTCCTAGGTGATAGTGAGGGCGACGAGTATTTTGCACGTATGTGTTTATTGGTGTCCTTTACCTTTGCGCCCTGGAGGCTGAAGCCTCTTTCAAAACCCTAACCTTACCGCAGTAGAGTTTAAGGGATTGAGTTATCCTTGATTCTTTATGACTAGTGCAGCTCTTAACCTGACCAAGACCTGTGCACCTATAGCTGCCTAGAAGACATCATTGTGGCCGATGATCCCTCCAATTGCATAAGCCTGCATAGTTTGCACTTTTATTACAGTTTTCGTCGTTACGGGATTGTTCCCTGCCTCTACATAGTGAACGAACTATAGGATGACTGCGGCCTATAAGGTTAAGCTTTAGGCTGCGAAGATAGGTGATGAATGACAACACGATGTTTTCTTTTCTTGATATAAGCTTTTACCCAGAAGCTTTCACGATGAGTAATAAACCTTGCTGCAAGCCCTAGGGCATTGCAAAGCGAGGAGACCAAGAGGTATAAAAAGGGATATAACCTCGAGTTTGCATCTCTGTACGCACACCACAACACATATCAGCTACAGCAAACCGAACTGTTGTCGGCGACGACTCGAGCCAGGCGGCTCAAGATTAGATCCACAATTTCCCCATCACATTTAGTGCTCTGACTTATGCAAGCCAACGTCAAAATGCAAGACAGGGTAGCTTCAAAGACCTGAAGGACAACCTTCGATCTCTCAGTAGAAGAGCCGACTTTGAATACAAGGAGGTTCCCGGCATTGTTTGAGCCAAGCTGGCGATTAGGGCAACTATCAATGGCATACAGGGTCGCCGCGTCATTGACTCTGCTCGCCATGACGCTGATGTGCTGAGAAGGTTGATGAAGGAGGAGGATGAGGAAAATCGAGACAACTTGGCGTTGAAGGACAATGTCGACTGGATGGCGGAGCTTGTGACTCTGTGGCTTGATGCGGCAAACTAAGGAAAGCCGGCGGTCATTGAAAAGTCGATGATTATAGTTGCCGAATGACTCCAAGAAAGATCATGTGCGTGCTGTGGCGGAAAGGTTAAACTGTCGAAGGTTCTGTTGACTGAGTCATCCGGGCTGGAAAGTTAAATTGTCGATACTTTTGCTGAGGTGAGTCACATCCAGGCTGGTAACTGGAAGCTTCCATAGCTGAGAGAATACAGGTTAATGCTGACAAATTTTCTGGGCCAATCATACTGACCGATGCAGTTACTACACTGGAGTTTCAATAGCATGCTCTCTTCTCGGTTATGGCGCTGAATCCAATGTCCTCATGCGGGCCATGTCCAAGAAGCCTGAGGAGACAAACGTCACCATGGATGAAAGCACTGTTTCCGGCGCCACCCGGGACGAGACATTTGTGCTCGCTCTCAATTTTGCGACAAATACAATCGAAAGGATCCTCAAGCACCGGGGAGACAGTCGTACATTACCTTTCATGCATTCCATCCTGGTGTTCATAAATCACTTGACACGATATCCAGCAGCGATTTCCTCTCTGGAAGATAAGGTTCCCTGGAAATACATCGCTATTATGCTTAACACCTTGTTAGGGAGTTGCGAGCCTGGATACAAGATTCAAGGACATTTCCCCCTCTCGGGGAAAAACCAGGTCCCAGGTCCCTTGCCCGAGGATTACGCCATGCGAGGTCTACCTTACGCTGAGGACTATTTTCCAAACGACTGGTTCCAAAGTGGCAATATAGACGACGACGAGAAGTATTTTGAGTTGCCGTCCGCTTCCGAAGAGCGTAAAGAACGCATTTTATACCTTGGAGGTAGGATTGCAACTTCGGAGAAATGGCTCCGTTGGAATGAAGAAGCACGCCATTTCGCAGTCCCACACAAGTATAATATAACGTTAGAGGAGGAAGTTACCATTTGACCCAGTCATACCAGTTGACTTTTTATGTATTTGTTATATCTTTGGCGCGCTGGCTCCTCCTTTTCACCTGTATTTTCTAGCATATTGGCTATGCCGGTCAGTCTTTGTTTGCTTTAGATCTTAGTATCATATAGTTAGAGAAGAAAGAACTTATTTGTTAATTACTTTTAGTTTATCTTATTCGAAACAGAATTGACATTGTAACTCTTATTAGCCAGTTATGCTGCCTTCCCTCTTGCATCTTGCATTCATTCATTGCGAAGCAGCCAAGGTATCCTATCAGGGCTAAACCCTTCTACTGTGATCCCATTTCCAAAACTTGCAAACTTTTGTTTATCCTCATCAAACTCAAGGTCATAGTCCTCCCATCGCACTATGTCGGTTGCAGCATAGTAGTGAAGTATGGTCCCCGGCCATGGAACAATGACCTTTTTATTCATGTCCTTATCTGTATCAAAATTATTCAGCCTGAGTAGTGGAAACGATGGGTAACAGAGGCCGACTTACACCATGATGCGCATGGCTCCGACCAGACCATCTCTGGCATGCGTGATTGAACCCATTGGTTGAAAGCGCTTTGGGCGGATTGCTTGACACAGACCGATCTTAGGCGATCCTTCTGTAGCCTGTCGATGACTCTGATAATGTAGTCACTCGTGCGCTCAATCCCAGGATATGCTGAGCCGTTGACCGGACAGATAGGTGGATTAAAAACTTGGAAGCAGAATTTAGCTTTTTGAGGCGATCCTGTGAAAGGGTTCACATACCAAAAAAGTTAGGAAAACCGGCGACTGCTGCTGCCAAGTAACTCTCATAGCCCCCATTCTCCGACCACAGATCTGACAAGTTAGCTGTTCCGCGCCCTTGGATCGGAAACCTCGGTAGATATGGCTCAAAGCCTGTCCCGCAGACAATTATGTCATATTTCCGCCGTTGATTGTCTGTTGTGATGATATAATTTCCTTCCACCAGTTTGATCGGGGTAGAAATGAGCTCCACATTCGACTTGTTCAGTGCCTCGATATATTTGTCGGCAGGAGTGAATCGACGGCAACCAGCTTTGTAATCAGTGGGAACGAGAGCCTCCAAAGCCTGAGGGTCACTAATATTCCTAACCATGTGCTGCTTTGCCTTCTCAGTGAAATCCAGAGCCGCGTTGGAGTTGCGCCAGAGACCTGCAAAGCTACAGGCTAGCTTTTTCTCGATCTGTAGCCGGAATTCAAAGTATGTGTCGGGCTCGGTTTCGAACTTTTTGATCAAATCTTGAGGATCTACCACACGTATTAGATGTGGCAATAGTCTGTACAGGAGATGGCAGAGCACCTACAATTGACCTGCGCTTCCCCGTTGCGAGAAAAGACATGTGGAACTAGCCATGTCGGCCCACGAACAAAATTGCTAATGGATCTAGCATCTGGAGCTGTTAGCAAATATTTGGACTCTTTACAGCCAAGGGGGTCACCTTTCTGTAAGCTAGCTAAACACTGGGTTGAGCTGGCGCCATTTCCTATCACAGCTATATCCTTGCCGTGATGATCTAAACCCTGCGGCCAGTCGGCGGTGTGTATCACGCGCCCCTGGAACGTGTCAAGGCCTTCTATTTCTGGCAGCTTCCAGTTATTCAGTCTTCCCATAGCAATGATGAAAACATCGCATTTGACTGAGATTTCATCCGGGATAGTGTTCTTTTGCAAAGTGACATTCCACTCGGAGTTTTTATCATCCCATTTTGCGCCGGTGCAAGTTGTACTGAACTGCATATAGCGACGAAGATTGAACTTAGTCACCGTTGCTTTGAGGTACTCTAAGATTTCATCTGCTTCTGCATAGAGGCGGCTCCACCGGGGATTAGGGTTCCAGCTGTACTGGTAGGCATGGGATGGGATGTCGCATGCACATCTTATAGCTTTCAGCAGTTGCCCTTGATCGGTTACGGGTGAATGGAGTACTTACCCCGGGTATCTATTCTCGGCCCAGGTTCCTCCTTCCTGACTGTTCTTGTCATAAATGGTGATGCTAACGCTTGGCAATCGTGTGGTTGCGTCTTTCAAAAACTGGATGCCGGATATCCTGCAAGGCTTAACTGCTAATCCAAGCTGGGATCAGGGATACACTTACCCAGCACCTATGACGACAATACGAATGGGCTTTGGAACAAATGCTGTTGCGGGCAACTCCATGTTGAAATTGTACTACCACGAGATGAAAGAGTCCAACGTGATATTATGCAGGATCTTGACTTGCAACTCTCTTAACAGGCCAAAACTTAGATGGCGCTTCTTATGCGATGGAAGTTCTCCTTCAAGAAAGCGGCGGTGATATTTGTATTTATAAGGATATCGCCCTCAATATGAAGAGCCGCGGGGCCAGCATCCATAGCCAGCCTCTATCGTATCCCTAGAGTTGCCGGAGATTGACCAGGCATGCCCGGCTTCGGACGTTCCCACTGGATCTCATTGGGTTCACTCGAACGGCATAATGCTAAGTCCGCAGATATGGGAGGCCTTAAAGAAAATGCTCACCTACTACGACTGTGAATCTACGTCACAGGCAGCCCTTAGATCGCATTTACTCCACACCGGTTGACCATGGCGGTTTGTTTCGTATGGGGCGGCTTTAAGATGTCGTGAAAGTAGAAACTATAGCGGGTGCTAAGGCCACATCTGGTAACATACGTCGTCCACGCCAACACGGATCCGACAGTTTAAGGTTTGGTCTAACAGGTGTTGAGTCATGGGATTGTCGTTTAGCGTTAGTAGTACAAGGGCATTTGTCTAACTCAAAACTCCTGGGATTAAATTCGGCGGGGTGCTTGCTTATTCTGTGCCCCACGAGTTCTGTAATATTGACTGATCTGGTGCAGATCCTCTACCCTATAATAGGTACATGAATTGTATTGCTTAGCGGTCTGCAACTTTGGTTTAGTCAAACCTGGAACACCCCTTGTTCGAATTTAGAAAAGGGAAATTAAAGATGAAAACACTGTGGGGAGCTTGCTTAGATATGCCTGTCGCCATAACGCAAGAGAGATGTGATATGCCAGAGTGTGGACAGAAAGTGGTTTGCCACTCCATTAATAAGGGACAGCATTCTCGCTATATGTGGTAGTCTCAAGAGGAATGCTGATGACCGAAAAGATGTGTGTTCTACATGTAAAGAAGTATGACAGAATTCCACATGAATTCGAAGGGGTTATTCGCGTTGGACAGTCTACGGGCATGGTAGTTGAGCTGGTGTAAATATTGCCTGAAGAGCAAATGCTAGATGTTGAAGATCTGAGACAAAATGTAGAGGCATAGGATAGAGGAAGGACACTTACAAGTGGACATTATTAAATACCTTCATTGGAATCGATTTAATACAAGAACCGGCCCTGATCTAACTCTACACCTGCTACCTGCGAAGAGGTCCAGAGTAAGCAATAGGTTTCACCCTGTTTATACCTAAGCGGGACCTCCTGTTTTCAAACAGATTATAGGAATTTCTAAGTCTAATTTGTCGGCATTGAAGCACTTTTACCCATCGTTTTGTTGCCAGTGATGTCATTCATTCAAGACCCTAGCTTGACCTTGTTATTTCGAGAGCGAACTTCTGTGGTTGTACGGATTGACCAGCAATACGTAATTTAAAAATAGTCAGTTATGCATCGCGATCCAGAATTCGCTCTGCTACTAAAGTGCGGGATAACGGCTATATAGATACGAACATTAAATCCCTCGTCTAAGGCGAATAGATTCCACGCATCATAATGGCCGAACTATCATCTGAGATAGACGAAGACAGGGACTACTATGCGGAATTAGGGCTGCCACCGACAGCGGAAGCAGGAGATATTAAAAGAAATTACAGGAAACTTGGTAAACCGGCTTAGGTTCGTTTCGCTCCACAATTGCTTACCTGAAATACAGCTCTCAAGGTTCATCCAGATCAAAAACCAGAACATGAAAAAACGGAAGCCCATGTGACGTTTTGCAGGATCAAAGAGGCATATGAGATTCTTTATGATCCTGTAAAAAGGGCTCTATATGACGGCGCAAGGCCACACAATAATCGAGGTCCTTCTAATCGACGTACTTCTGAGTATCCGACTACTCGGGAACGCAACCAAGCAAGTGCTGAAACTCCACTATGGCCCAAAAATCAAAGGCAGCGTTATTACGGTCTTACCAAATCCAAAGCTGAAGCAAATAATGGTGCACCGACCACAGCAGCAGGGGGAAAGCGCCGGGCCCCTAACCCCCCTCCCCGACGTACAGCGTCTACTAGACAGAGAGCGGGAGCATCGTTTGGTTCGAGCACTAACGGCTCCCATCCTCTAAATAACCTAAGGGATGAGCCACCCGCAAGATGCAGCAACTACCGCTCGCCGGGCAATTCATCACGATATGCGAGCACTCCTATCCCAGATGCCTCAGCGCAAGCACCATCGCCGGTTCCCCAACGGCCGAGCCCGGCTGTAAAGACTGGCCCACCTGAGGCCGTGAACCCTCATACCATGGACAAAGGTAATACTCCTCCCGCGACTTCAACGCTGCCACATCAACCACCCGAGTTTCCGTTCCGGCAGCCGGCACAGACTATGTCTTCTCATCATCCTTTTGAGCCTCCAGAACAACCTCAACAACGAGCGCTGAAATTTCCAACACCACCTACCGCTCCTCAAATTCCTGTCCCAAACGAAAAGGAACCAATAAGCGCGATTGATTGGGAAACTTATTTAGCAGATTTCAAAAACTACTTAGAGCAATGGAACTTGTTCAAAAGCCGAATTACCGCCCATTATGCTGCGCGGATAACAGATATTACCAACCAAAGTTCAAGGAGTGATAATATAGGAAACTACTACAATTGCCTTGTACTTGATGATGACGTACGCAATCTTTTCATAGCAGCAGGCGAAGAGCATGAAAAACGCTTCAGAGAGTTTATGAGTGTATATCCACTATCCACTAGACATTGAGATAGATAAGGGCTAGTTACCAGAGATGGAGATTCCATGGAAGTACTATAATAAGTGATCTTGGTCGGGTCTGGAGCGCAGAAGGTGCCATGTAAGGGCATGCCACGTGGTACAAGTAATTAATGCTGGCAACAATGCTAATTAGGATGATATAAAGGCTGCTGCGCTTGCTGCAGGAAAGGCTGAGTCTGCATTTGACTTCAGCCCTTATTTTCTGTAAGCAACTGGCGCTTGGTCCATTGTGATCAAGGCTTCAATGGCATGTATTTTTTATGTTCTCAAAAGGCTTACTTTTATTAGAAAGACTATGAGACGAGCGTTGATACAAACTCATCTAGCTTATTCATGGCGCCAAAGTAATGTTCCTGTTAATGCTAGAAAATGTATTTACCTAGGAATAAATCAACTGCAACTTAACTTAGAAGTACTATTCTTATCCATGTTCTCTAGTGAAGAGAAGAGACTTCGGTGGTTGCGTGACCGTCCGGTTCGCTGCAGCTGATATGTAGAGGTCTAGCAAACATTAGGTCTTTCTTCTGGAAGAGCATTATACTTAAGTTTGGTCTTTAGTCAGCCTATTCTTTAACTGTGATGGAGATAATGATGTGGGCTACGTGACTTTATGATTGGAGAAATTGGTTATCTGGTATCGCTTGTTTGTACGCGCTGGGCTTACGATGAGTACCCGATGTGTGGAATTACCTCTTGCAAGTTCATGTTAGAGAAAGAGAGTACCTCAGATGCATAAACCGCGTTCTCCGGGATTTGCGTTTGACTTAAGCCATATATATATAGAATTGTCTCCTCGCTTTTGTACGGTTCTGGAAGGGCATTCCTTAATTCCACAGGATCCTTGAACAAAGTCTCTCAACATGCACAGAAAAGCCACCAGACTTATAATCACACCATCAACATCCACTTACTAATTATGTAGCTTGCATCTTTTAGGCCAGTTTCTTTCGCCTTATACATTTCCATCTTGACAATAGTGTGGCACGGTCCTAGAAGTTTGAAGCATTCTCATTACACTAAAAAACATACAAGGTATCCTGTCTAAGAGAACGCTCCGCTTAATAAAGCTTTTGCCCCATGTATTACACCATCGAAATATACTCATAATAATGAATATGCCTCTCAGAAAGCCTTCTCCAGAACTTCAGGACCCACACACTGCAGCAACACGTCCAGCGTAGCCTGCCATGAAGGTTCCATGAATTTGAACATCATTGTCACATTCTTCGCCGCCTTGTCAACACCCTCCTTCTCTTTCAGAACATCCGCCCTTTCAGCATCAAGCTGCCCAAGTCTCTTAGACACAAGCGCAATCTCATGATCGGTCTTGTATATTTCAGCGATACTCTTGTCAAGCTCCCTTTTGACGATGACGTATACCTCCTTGTGCTCGAGATTAGTCTGTTTCTTCTCGTTGATGAAGGCGCGGAGCTCAGGGTTCTGCTGATAAGTTTCCTCAAGACTTCTTAGCGTTGTGTTTTCGTTGGCTATGAATTCCTCAACGACTTTCAGAGCGCCTAGGACTCTCTTTTGGTAGTTTGTGTAATTATTCTTTTTCTGGAGAAGGCTCCTCCGAGTAGCAGAAAACTTGCGCTGCTCGTCGTTGATGTCGGCTAATAGCTCTTCAAACTTATGCAGAACTGGTTTTATGGCATCGGAAGAATTTTTCAAGCTTTCTTTGAACCCGTCCCCAGAGGGCTACAAATGGTTAGATTAAGAACTGCTACAAGGGAAGTTCTTACCAAAACAGCGTCCCAATTGACTGCTCTAGGCACTTGGGACTGATAATGCGGTAGAGTGTTGAATGTCTTTTGCCTCTTAGCTGGTGAGGCGTTCGTCCGGATATTATTCACATATGATGCAGTTGGTGATGATTCAGCCGGGCGCTTATTGCCCCGAGATGGAGTCAGGTGATTAGACGTCGATTGCTGATTGCTCGTCAATTGGTTATGGGCCCCTTGAGGAGCCACGGGATTAAGTGCCGATGACCAGTTGCCCGATTGCTGCTGAGGAGTCAGAGAGGTGGTACTTATGCAGGGCGACGCCAATGACTGAGAACTGGCTTGTGTGCGGGGAGTTGCCCATGGCTGGCTATTGGATCTTTGGAGTTGCGTTGCACTTTCAGTACCGGGGATTGGAGGAAGAGGCACTGCTGTTTGCAATTGTGGGCGAGATTTCATAAAATTCTGCATTATGTTTGCAGGAGAGGCATTTAGTGCAGGTTGTTGAGGAGGGCGCATATCGCCATGAGAAGTTGCAGGTTTAGGCTCTGGTGCTTGAGAACTTGGTGTTTGTTGTTGCGAACCCGGTGGACTCCTAACAGCGAGAGTTGCAGAGGTGTAACCTGCTGAGCCAGTTCCTTGTCGAATTGATCTCCTGGGTGTATCTGAAACCAATCGAGATGGCTGTTGGATACTGCGCCGCGGACGGCTTGAGGCTGCTGATGTCGAGTTGGGTGTTGAGGCTTGGTTACCAGGTCCAGATTGGCCGTTTGGCTGTACGGGCTCTGGACTGTCGTTCATTACAAAGCCATCACCACCTGGATCCACCACTGTTTCCTCATCTGGCTCATCGACTTCGATCTCGATGATTTCTTTGCCTGGTGAGCGACGTGTTTCTGGGGGCGTACTCCGTTTCTTTGGCGCAGCCCAGTCGAGATCATTCTCCTCCTCCTCCTCCTCTTCATTTTCATCCTCGTCTTCATCAGTATCCTCTTCCATCTGATCCTCTGGCAAACCCAAAGCTATAATCTCATCCGCGATTTCGGACTTTGCTTCAGTCGCGTGACTGCTGCCTACCTCATCGTCGCTCTGGAACCTTTTCGTGCCCTGAGAATTATCTGGTCTGCATAGTGGGTGACCCCTCGTGCTTCCACTTCTCAGTACACGTCTCGGCTCTCCAACATTACCCTTCCTGGTCTTGACGCCCAGCGCGGTTTCACTGCGATTAGGCGTCGATGAGTTCTTTGGCATTATAAGAAATTACAAAAGCATAAATGGGTTGATTATGGGTGTGAGTCTGTGTAAGACTGATTATTAAACGGCCTTAGGGTGGTGATGGGTTCGTGACACACCAGGTAACCGGTACGGGTTAACTTTATCACGCGTATTCGCATGGTATCCGCATGGCTGTGTACAGGTGGCGTCGGCTAAATGCCCCAACTTGGCAAATCAGCCTCTGTAGCTGTCCTGGTGGAAATTAAATAAAATTAATGATAAAACTTGTTGCTTCTGTATCTATATAATACTATGTTGTCCTTAGATTTATATATTGATTTGTATATTCTTAAGGTTAAAACGAATGTCTTTTATAAGGCCTGATAACTAATGCTAAGGTAGTAGGGAAAATGATTTTAGAGACTGCAGGGTAGGTATATTGGGCCCATATGGTTTGACTAAATCGTCAGTAGTGTGATATTATTCGTCGGTCTCTCGACGCGTCAATCCCGCGTCAGGTTTCTCGACTTAGCACCATTAATTGATCAGCGCTAAAGATGTCCCCAGGACAAGGCAACACCTGGCCGACAGCTATGAAAAACAACATAGAGTAAGTATCTCAGCACGTTAGATGATGGTTTTATGTTTTTCTTATCGTGCAGCCTCTTGATGACCTAGCCCAGACCGTTGGCGCCTACTTGGTCAAGTCTCCCTCAAGGCCGACTCTTCCCATGTGCCTCGTTGGACCTGATCCCGGCTTCCTCCTCGATAGCTCGATGATATCGTACTGAACATAGTTCCTATGTCCCTGTAAGGCCTGCGTTTTTTCGACCCCAAGGACGAGGAAGCAGATGTCACCCCCAGTATCATGAGCCGCTCCGACAATGACACTGGCCATGAACACAATGAATATGTCTAAGTTGTTATCCAGATGTGTTATTTGCAGCTGAGACTTGTGGCTGAGAGCTTAAATCAGCAGACAGAACTTAGCTTTCAGAAATCGCTGCGCGAGGTCGATATTCGCATACTTGCGAAAGTTCGGATAGACATTGTGGCGTTGAAGCCGAGCGACCGATGCGAAAGGACAGAAGACGCAGTACCATTGAACAATACGGTGTCCACACTGCCGTCATCATATCATCACACTATAAACCCCTCCAGCGACACTGAAACAGACGCGGCTGAGTATCAAGTCAAGCGGCAGAAGTGGAAGCTTCAAGCAGAGGAGGACCAAGACTTAACAACACATGACGACCAGCCTCGCCGCAGATGGTCATGCCCAGTGACACAACCACTGCTCGACCAAAGCGATGAACTCGCCCATCATTTAAGCCGCAAGTCTCACACAGTCCTCTAGAAATAACCCCACCGACCGAACGAGAATATACACAAACACAAGCTGGCTCGCCGTCATGTCTCGAGTCCCCCGTCGCACAACAACCCACGCTCGAGGTCGACAACTTTTCACGCTACTCGAGGCTGGGGCGGCTGTAGGAGGGATATATCAGTAGGATAAAATTGTCTGGCGCACGAAATCTTTAATAATTGTGGACGTTGCCGCGACGCACTCCAACTTTATCCCAATGGGTTTATCGCTGGACATGAAGCTATAGTCGGGGTGAGCACACGTCTTTTAGCGAGATTGCCAGCGTCAATGAAAAAGCGATACAACTATATGTAAAACCTTGTTACCGCCTGGTCGGCTTACTCGAACACACGCCGCCAGGCTATGGCTTGAAGCATCCAGTCTTTCCGTGTCCTGAGATACTCGAAAATCGGCGGTTTGAAGCCTGTGTTCAGAAGAAGCCATGAGAAGGAGGATTACATCGAGATGAATACCAAGGTTTAAGCATAGCCTGGATACAAATGTAACAGTCATACTCAATGTATCCCAGCTAAGCCCGTCTTTTCACTGGGTATTGTATTCTATTGGTATTGGAATAATGTCGCATATTACATCTCAAGAAATAGTCTTTCACTAGTTCCTGTAGTAGTTGCTTGCAAACTTATTTCCCTCTGACTTCCCTGGAAGTCTTACTGAGGTTTAGCTTAGGTCTTCAAAAAACCCTGTGTATCAAAACCGCTCCCCATCATCGCGAAGAGGGGGAGAGCTTACGATGGTGAGACGGAAAAAATATAACTTCAGCGATCTGCTGATCGGCGCGATTCCTTGCCTAAATTTTTCATCGTCGGCTAGACCACCCTGTCGCCGTTATAGGACTACGAAAGAAGAAAAAAATAAATAAAAATAAGAAAAAGCAATGCTTAGCCCGTCGATCTCTTGTACCCGAGCGGACCAAAACTGGACATATGTAAGGGCTAAAGCCTCTCTGTTGTCAGGGTCCAGGAATTGCGCCAAGGTTGTACATCACTTCCGAGTGTTGAATCATTTCTGCGAAGCCGGACGAACAGCAGCTCAGCATCTGGCACGCAGCTCAACGGGAGTTGTTGGCCGGTCCTCCTGTCGTCGATGAACTTGGATTTATTCCTGGTATCGTAGAGAGAGTATCTTTTGTTTGAGCAAAGGTTTTACGTTTTATAAAAAGCCAGGCTGTGTGTATAACGCCCAAGCTAAGGATGACAATGAAACAATAAACCATGATGGCGATATCGGTTACTGTGAGTATTGTTCGTCATATTCTATGCAAGAAGGTAGAGAACAATAGGGAAACTTGTATGATGGGGAAGTTGAAGGAAGGAACGTCGCTAGTGCTAAGTAACATAATCGCTCCAGGCGATGCTCTATTTGCATCAGGCACCGATGGGCATATGAGCGAAGTCGAAATTTCCTGTTAGCATGAATATTCTCCTTCAAGTATTGCATAAAATACNNTGAGCGATGCCTCATTTGCATCACTGATAGGCTTTTGCGTAAACTTGTGTAATCAACAAGTTTATCTTGCATGATAGTTTCTTTTGCTAGCATTTTACTTATCTGTTGAAATTCAGGTGTCGAAGGACGTCCTAAGGGAAGGTAACGTTGAGCTAATGGCACATGTCGGCCACGAAGTCTTCAAACGCAGACGTGTCTGTAAATCGCGCCAGACGGCAAAAATTAGTCAAAGTTTATATACAAATTAGACCTCATGATATCCAAATAACAAGATTTCTACAGCACGGTATCCTACAAGTTTCATAATGCACACGTCACGTAAACCAAGGGGGGTAATACCCAACGGGGGGGTCATACCCAAGTTTCAAATGTCTGATTCACTAATAAGCTACTTATAAGGACTTTCTTCTGAAATCCAACTTTACTACGACTAAAGGTAGAAGAGCTGAGAAACATAAAATAGGATCGTATTCGTTAGATAGCAAACAGCGAGGAGCCAATATAGCAACACCATCGACCTAGGAGATGAGGGAAGAGCCTGTGGACTGGCCCTTTTATACCAGTGAAGGGCGTCCAATATAAGCTTCGTGAGGCAAAAGCGACAAGTACAAGGACTGCGGATGACTTACAAGTGGCCGTAGTATTTGAACATCTCGGCGTTAAGTTAGTATCACCATCGCTGGTACGCCAATGAGATAAAGATAGAAGGATGGCAAGTGGGTATTGGCTATCGACAAAGAGTGGAAGCTGCAGCTAACAGGCCAAGACTAGAAAAGTAAAAGCCAAAAACTAATAGATATACTT
>JAAOAT010000638.1:0-67378 GCA_013186855.1 Fusarium ramigenum
TAATTAATTAAAGTCTTATATAAAGATATACTTTATAATAGCTTTATAATTAAGTTTTATATAATTATAGTAATTTTATAAAATTATTTTATATATTACTATAGCTTAAAGTATAATTATAGCCTTATTAATATAGTTATTAATATAGGTTTAGTTAAGATATTATTAATAAAAGACTAGTCTTATTAAAGCTACTATCTTAAAGATCTAGGGTATTTATAGTATTAAGTTAACCTTTTTTAGTTAAGGGATTAAAGCTTTTTATATACCTTTAAAGCTAGTTAAAAAGTTATAATTTAAGTTATTATTATATTAGCTTTATATTATAGCTATTAGTTAGTTATTATAATATTAATATTTAAGTTATAGGCTAGAAGTATTATTTATAGTTAAGATTTATAGCTATAAGCTTATTCTAGTAGAGAGAACCTAGCAATATATTGCGGAATTACTTTATTTTTATATTTAGATGCGTGTTCCTAATGTGCGCCAAGGCTTACGACAGATGAGATTCTTACACTCAGCAAGTACAAAATTGCCCGGGGGAAATGAAAAGACGTGGAGAATGGAAGGATCAGAAGTCGAGCAACCAACGAATACTGCACGAGCTCTAGAATACGCATCTATGAACTTTGAGGTCCAGGGGTTATTTGGCTTGAAAGGCCGGCTTGTTTTATTCACAAGGAAATCAATCGCGGATATGTATCTATCAGTCTGTAATGGTTAGATGGGCTCTCTGCAAAGCCCGAAGACGTTCACAACATAGATAATAACCAGAAGGTCCAGGCTTTGACCTATATCTTGATAGAATAAGTCTCTTAGTGCACCCGTGTGCGTAGTAATGGACCTTGGGATGAGTATCTCTTTGATCTTTTTTTGGCCTCGCTTTGGATGTTGGGAGGTTTCCCGCTTGAGTACCTTCAATCTTAGGGGGGCAGTCCACTGGAAGGTCCTCTAAGGTGCAGGAGGCAGCTAACGAGCAATGGTTACACGGCCTCAGTATTGTGGGGTTCACCTCCTTGAACTAAGGCAGACCTGTTCTTACACAATGCTCAAAGTGTCATCAGAATGCATTGAGTGACTTGTTTCTCGACGACAGTATTTCTATATTACCAGGACTGTAGTTCAGCTATGTTTAATTCTAGTCAGGGACGTTGCCGAGTCGCCGTGGTAGCCTGCAGATCGCCCAATCGTACTGCATAGCACCTTGTCGTGTACCATGCGCTTCACAAGTCGTTTAAGCTGAAGATTTATAGCATCGATATCATTATTTCTACCATACATACAACCTTTTATCCCATACACTATTGCTAAGCCAGTTCCCTGCCCAACCTCGACTCACCGGCCCTTGACACCATCGCTACTCAGTCACTCTCAAACCCAGACTCATCACCAGGAAGTACCTCATTGTCGGAAGGCGTCTCCTCTGGAGGACTTGGACTCTCAGAGATATCTCTCCATACCGCCACGGTTTGGTAACTGCACATAAGGGTTCGTCGCATGAATCGCTTCAGCTCCCGGTTGTTGCGAGGCCATTGCTCATCGGATAATCCTCCCTTGCGCTCGAATTCCTCGAAAACCGCCCTCGGAGTATCTGTCCAGTCTATATTGTCCCAATGGAAGCGCTTCACCGCCTGGGTTAGGATCTGCAGATCCTTGGTAGTAACTGACAGCGCTTCAAGACCAAGGTAGGTCTGTCTGTAGTCAGAACTGGGATACATTCTGGCTATCTGTCCCAGGAAGACAAGAAAATCTGAAAATTCCGAAGGGGCAGCTTCCGTGAGAGCGTCCCTTGCCTGCAAATGCATCTGTTGGAGACTTCCAGTAGCCCGAATTCCATCCTCATGTTCAAAGAACATTTCAAGGACAGCGTCGAGAGCAGGACAATTATGTACATGGTCAGGCAAGGACTCTATCATTGGCCACAGTGACCGGTCATCGACACGAACTTTGACAGTATACTGAATCGCCATGACCAAGAGATTGGGGTTGCCTTCCCAGCATGGGTGAACGGCCAGTTCAGCAAACAAGCGACTGAACTTTGGTGTATAGACTGCATGGGAAGCTTCCATGCCAGGTCGCGGGGTCGGACGATACCGCAACTTGTTCAGAGGGGACAAGATCTCGTGTGGTGAGGTCCGGAACACGCGAAGGCAGGCTCTATACACAGTCTTCAAGCCCTCAGAGGCTTCTGTGGTCACAGCTGGATCGAATGCGTCACAATCCTTCTTCGTTTGCGAGTCATTCCAGATCCTCAAGAACTCTTGGTCGACAGCCGAGGGTCGTTCTCTTGCACCAAGGTACCGACGACGTGCGAAAATGCGGTTGATGTCGTCCTGTGAAGCTGGGCCGCGGATATCCAATGCTAACTGAGCGGCCACAGTGGATATAGCAATCATGTTGAGGTTGCTGTTGTTGGACGCTGCAAGGATTAGCTTTCGAAACCGCTTGATGGAATGGAAGTGATAACGGTAGTACTTACAACGCTGATTGTCACTCATTTTGGCACTGGGACTGTAAATGCTGAGCAGACGTTTGTTGTTGGGTTTCAGATGTAAGCAGAAAGCCGGGGCATGGCGGCTGGTGCAGTCGGGGTCACACAAGCCGTAACTTCACCTTAGGTAAGCTGCGAATCAGAAAAATGGAAAGGGCTGGGATTTTCTTAACTCTTTGACCTCAAATTGTATGCAATAACGGTTCTGCTGCCTCGTCAACTATCACGGTAAACGCGAACGAGCAAACGTGACTCCCCGACTTAATTCGTCTTTGCCACAGACCATCATTAAATGCTACCATGACTGTGATGCGAACTGGAACTTATAGTTCAATAATCTCTACGCCGAAGCCCCTGACTTACACTATGTCCGGATATTCAACGGATTAAGTTGAAATCGCTCGATACGGTAACTGTCGAAAGAGATGGACAGACACGGTGATGGTGAATTGAGAACAGGCACAGGGAAAGGCTAATGAAGTCTCACTTCATCAGCTCTTGATACGAGGTTCATGCACACAATTCGACGGTTACAGGGCTCATCGCACTTCATGAATAAATGTCCTTAATCCTGAACCCACAGGCATCCTGGCCCCTGTAAAACGCGGATCCTTGATCAACTCAACTGGTCGGAACATTGGCCACAGCTCATGTACTGAAGAGCACTGATAATGGGCGATGTAGCTGATGTGCAAATAAATGAAGCTGGTTGTGTTAGTTAAGTACGCTCTAAGGGTTCAGTCTATAGAACTTGCGAAGAATTCAGGGAAGATGAAAAGGGTGAACTGTAAGAAGGATGTAACGAGAATGAGATTGGATACAGATCATAGAACATGAAACGTAAGACCAGTATAGAAATCAATTCCCGACATTGTCAGCCGTTAACGTCAGCCGTCAATCTCCTGTCAAATTTTGATACGCCAATCACTGTAAGTGACACAAACGACCAGAGACTCGGCGAGACTTGGAGTCTCTCTGACGTAACACCCAGAGGACTTTCGATCGCCCCGCTTGTAACACATCAACTCTGAATGCTCATCTTCTGCGTCTCCCCTCCTCTCCTCCTCATCACCCACATCGCACAACAATAGCAGCAAAAAGTACAACAAAACGGGTTCTCGCATCTGATGTACTTTCGATGAGCTGTCGGCGCGGATCTCAGGAGAGGATTGTGTGCGTGGTATTTGGCTTTGGGGGAACCAAGGCGTCGCAAGGGGACGGTAACAAAGTAAGGAGGATTGCAAAATGCGTCTGAGTTGTCGATCACGGCCCCGATCGCGCTGTCAGTCGGTTTGAGGCGATGGGCAATATGGGGAGTCTTCTCGGTATCGCTAGCCTTTGCGGTCATTGATTGATTGATACTTAAAGCTTATGACGCCTCGGCGAGATATATTAAGCCACTATACTGAAAAATCCTATTCAACTTTAGCTTTTAGAAGGCAATATATATATAGCCTTAATAAAGATAAATGCTTTTATAATAACTTCATTAGTAACCTTATTAATAGCTGCTGGAGATATAAGAAGCCGTCCTGATCCCTCATTGCTAGAGCAGAAGAAATTCTCACACAAAAAAAGCCACAAAACCACAAGCCTTTGCGGTCATAGTCCGAATGTTATAGTGTCTCTCTGGTATGGTCGCTTTTGTTCCGGGGGCATGCCTTTCCGATATTACCCTTTGCCAATGCTTGCGGCGTCGCCAAAAGGGAGCCGTTAACGATTATTGATTCTTCCGTTTTAGTCGACATTATGGAAGATTCAGTATCCGCTTAGAACGGACTTCGCGGAAGGTTTGATGCACTGGAATCGTGATGTGTTAGTAACAAGGTACATATATGTGAACTTTGACTTGTTGGCAAGTATGGTCTGCTGCTTTACTTCCATGACCTGACCTTATTGACATGCATTGCAGCTTATTTGAACCTGACAAAAATCGAATCCTTTATTGACCATGTGAGGGCTTTGTGATTTGACAGTTGTATACTCGTCCCTTTTTACTACGCTCCTGTGTTTAGGAGAGGATAACACAGGACACTCAGTTGCGTCGAATGCTTAGACTAGGCCAGGATCTACCCTAGCTCCTTTGTTGTCCATATGCTGACATTGTCCCGATCAAGGGATATATCTAGTTATTGAGATTCTTGGCCGAGGGCCCGAGAAGGCATCGAACCAGGATAGTCCATCATCGATCGAAGTAGAGCCCAGGTATTACGTGCGAGGGTAGTACGAAAAAACAAATACTCGCTGCCCTCTCGTCGCACCCAGTTCTCGATCAACAACAGAACTGCTGCACGAGCTTGAGTGTGGATCGCATGGATTTCTGGAACTCGCTTATCTATGTTCTCCATGTTCAAGCTTCCATCGGCGACGGCCTTATCGGGGTCACTGGGGTGCCTTCCCAATCATCAATGAGGTGCGGCATTGTCTCAAAGACCTCCCATTCCCCCTTACGAACCACCCACCACATACGGCTATGGAGATAGTCGACCAAGCGGACAGGACTTCCTCTATACACATCCTCAAGCCACGTGGCGACTTTCAAACAGGTTGATCGTACTTGGACCCCAATGTGATGCACTCTCCATCTGTTGGGATGGTAACGACTACCAGGGACACGGGGTAACTATCTTTGACCCCCCAGCAAATAGTGATGTCCGGATCGATGAGCCCGTTCCTCACGATGTTTCGGAAGTCCTGAAGAACAATGTCATGGAAATCAAGCCAGTCTGGAAGGGCCAGTGATCGGGTCTGAACAAGGTTTGCTGATAACTCGCCACCAGATCATGTCACGAAGATCCGCATCTGGGAGTTGACAGGCATACACCTTCTCACAGTTAGGGATGCCCCAGCCCTCTCGACATGGGACAGGAACCTGGCGATCGATGTGAAGAAGCAACGAGGGAATCTCTTCATTTAAATCTGCCCGACACGTGCTGACATGGAATACTGATCTTGAGCTTGACAAGTTGTATTGCTATGATGCTGAACCTAATTTGTACGAGCTTCCCCATCTCCCTGCGTTCTTCCCCTCCAATGTTTCCCTCTCGGGACAGTCCAGCTGGGTCTCTGTATGGCGTTGAGTCGAGGTGGGTACTGGTTCGGCAGCTCTACAGTCTGCGAAAGATGCTCAGGCCAACATCGGTTCTCATGATTTCCAGCTCATCAGACAAGTCGACTTGCCTCGGCGGGGTTGGCGCACGATCTCCATCACCATTGGCCTCGGGCTTGCGACGGAGCCAATCTCCGTAGGTGGCGGAAGCTTCGGTCGTCGAGCAGACTATTCCGGGCTTGGTCTCTGACCAAGGCCATTTAGTAGCCTCAGTCAAGACCTTGCCGCGCTTGACTGCATGCTGTTAGTTCAAATAACAGAGTGAAGGGGCATACTACTTACGAATGTTGAACCAGACAAGGCGATCAACCTGGTACTCGAAGTACTCCTGGCTGATGTATAAGTGTCCCCGCTTGTCTAGTAACTCGCAGTACATCTCGACGCAGTTCTCGCGAGCGTTTGCGACTTTGGCACTGTCCCAGACACCCAGGTGCATGAAAAACGCATTCATATGCGCGCGTCGAGCGTCGAGGTTGAGGGGATTAACCGCAGAGTGATCAAAAGCAGCAGAGGCCATTGTGTGTGCGTCTGTGCTGTGCTGTGTTGTGTTGTTGGGGATGATGAAAGAAACAAATTGTTTTGGAAACTCGGAGTTAAAGGCAATATGTGGTTGCTGGCAGTTTGCGTCTCTGATTCACGGGGGTGTTTGTTTTACGAAGAAAGCCGCCTCAGATAAGCACTTGTTGCAAGCCCCTGTTTTAATTTTGGGTTACAAGGATGCTGTTAGCAATTGGCCAAGGACGGGGTTGACTACCTATGGCTCGACAGTTGCACTCACTTTCTGGGGCCAGCCCGGCCTTGACATGGCGAGCTCTGTGGCAATGCCGCAATCCAGGTAACCGGGTCGGCTTTCAGTGGGCTTCAGTGGGCTTCAGTTGACTGATCGCCTGTTGGGGGGTTTTATGGTACGTACCTACCTTGCTCCACTCACACCTCAAGTCGAGGTTGGGTTGACTGGAGCGATCAGCTTTGGTGACCTCAGTGGACTTTAGTGACTGTTAGTGGACTCTGCGCTTGTTGGGGGGTTTGGTTGTTTACCCTGAGACCGGTACGTACCTTTTTTCTCTCCTGTCCCCGTCCCCCTTTTGTGCTAAGTCAGGGTACGTACCGGTGCTTGTGTGAAATGGTTTTGCGAGCTTTCAGTGGACTTGAGCGATTGTTAGTGGACTCAGCGCCTCTTGGAGCCTTTCCCTTTGACCCTCGCACCAGGTACGTACCTTTCCATGTAATCGCTCTCACCTCGTCGGCCAATGCAGTGATACTAATGACCCCGAGTCTTTGTCCAACGGCAACCCAGCACAAAGGTCAAGAGTGATTGAACGAGATCCCAAGTAGATGGTTGTCACAGGTTCCTCTTGGCTGGCCTGAATAAACTTGAAGAACTCTTTTCTTGGCTGTTAATGAATGAATGTGTTCTTCAACTGATCCAAGGCCCCGTTAAGTCAACCCGTACGATATGCATGAAGAGGCGCATCCAACATACCGTAAATTGGAAAGATCATAAAGCGATGGATCTTGCTGGACTCTAAACCTCAGATATTGCTCCAAGAGTCGAGGCAGCGTGGCTCAGTCGATGCAAGAGGCTGACAGTGACTTACGGCACCGTACCCATTGCCGACAATACAACTCAGCCTAACCTTTGAAGACTTTGGAGAACTCAAGTTCTTGTACGAAAAGGACAATGGCGCGATACTTAAGCATTGTAGTTACATCTCAGGGCTATTGTTACCCCCAGTGTCACTGTTCTTTGATCAATACGACCCCAGACTTGGCTAACTCACCCCATGCCCCTCTTAGTACCCAGGATTGGAAGCTCAGTGAAGTCCAATCCTTCTTTTTGCAACAACATTCAGTCTCCCACGCCGCTGCAACCATGCCAACCGTTATTGCCTCCTACGAGTACCCAGAAGCATCCCTAGTGGACATATTCGACCGCGACGCCCGAATCCAATATTTCTTCGATGTGGCGACGTACTTTGGGGCACTGGACCACCAAGTCCTTCAAGTGACCAGGGAGAGTTGCATACAGCGAGTATGTAACGATTTCCATCGAATGGATAAATGGATCGTAGACGACGCGACCTTCCATTACACCTTGGAGTTTGGAAATGTTCTGTAGGTGCAAGATGTACCTCGACTGATGGATCTGTCACTAATCCGCTGTCAGTTCGCCACCTTGGAGAAGAAGCGCCTGAGTTCCCATGGACCCTGAATCAGTTCCCACTCCTCGCGTATAATGTCCCAGATATCTATCTAGAATGGCGTATGGCCAATGGGCTGATTGTGATCTGCTCTTGGTCTACCTCCACCAATAGCTCAGAGGACGGCAGTTAGAATGGCAGTGCGAATGGCATTGGGCGATTTCAGTTGGCCGCAACCATACGAGGAATGGTAGCCGTAGACCAGTTGAGATACAGATAAAACGTCTATGACTACTTTTTACGCTTGTATGAAATCAAAAGCGACGTATAAACTCGAATAACTCTTCCCTTGACTGGAATGCCCCAGCGTAGTGCATGTCTTGAGTACGGAATTTGAGGTCTATGGGTTAGCTTGCTTGGAAGGTCGGTTTGTTTGATTCAGAAGAAATGAAGATTGTCTTGAGGGTGCCCAGATGTAAACAGTGGTTTGAGTTTGTTAATCAGGACTTACGAAGTTAACGGGAGGCAATTCACAATACAGATCACAGTCGATATATGAGGCCTTCGATGAACAGAATTTAGATGATAGCGGCACGACTACATGAAAGAACACTCGGTTAACCCTGCCAATGTCATTGTTCCATTTTCCCAAATACCCAGAGCATGTTTCTGTCTTTCTGGACAGAGACGGTGGCGGTAAACGATAACGAGCCGATCTACAAGACTGCAGATGCACGGCAGTAAGCCAAATATGAAAATACACGAAATTCTCACGGTACCAGAAAGTGTTCGCTAGTTTTAAGGTTTTGTTGCTGGAAGACGATGGGTTAGCTTCTAGTCCTTGCTGTGTCTCTGATGGAAAGATGTCAAGACGTACCACATGATCGCCGTAGTTACAGTCACTGATTGCTTGACTCGGCCCTTTCAACCCAGCCTCGAACGTTGGCAGGACACCACAGGTTGGTGTAAACACCATTGATCGTGCGGGTACTCTCATCCACCGGCAGAAGTGATCGATCAAAATCCTTGTCAAACACATCTTGAAGTCGTTTCACGTATTGCCCACCTTCTCGCGAGGTGATCTCGTTGGTGAAGCTTTCTGACCATGGAAACCCAGACAGAATCTTGTTCCCAGACACGGGGTCATGCATCCATCGATGAAGATAATCCCAGCAAGGAAAGCCCTTTCCCAACGGGGGAAGGCCAGCGCGATCCGCGACAAGCACTTGAACCTGTTGTGTAAGGTCCATTCTAGTGAACATCGGGCAGCCGCCGATATCGTGCTGGGAGCTGGCGCAGAAGGGGCATTCACCGACAAAGCAAACATCAAGGAGCCTGAGGCACATGATTGTTGGGTGGTTATCGCTATTGCATACCTCGCAGCGCGTAATTTGCATTATTGTAAGAGGCTGGCTTAGTCTGTCGATGAACACTACCCTCACCATGCACTCGTTGATCCCCAGAAAGCGATACTCTTGCCATTGCTGGTCAATTCTTCGGAGGAACTTCAAGATGTAATCCTCACAAGGGTCTGCACCGCAGCCGGAGCAAATTCCACTGACAATGCTTTCAGTGCCAAATCTGCTGGCGGTGAATTCGAAGCAGGTGACATCGTTTCTCATAACTCTCCCTCGAATTCGATGGACCCAGGGGTGGCAGGTACTGATGCTACCTGAAGGCATGGTGAGTCCTTCGGGCCTGATGGGTGATGAATGAACTCTTTCTCGATATTTGGGTGGTGAAGAGCAATAGTATGATGTCGGTTGCAGAGATGTATAGTGGAGGAGCAGGGTGAAACGACGTGAGGAAGCATTTGGTGGCGCATATCTGGGAGGTGTAGAAAGCACAGACTACAGACATCTTCCATCAGACCCAAAGACGCTAGCGTGATTTAGTGACTCTCGGCCTCCCTGAGTTTTTCTTTTCTCTCTCGCTTGTGATTGGCTCTTCTTTTTGAGCTCTCTCCCCTCGGGGGCACCCTTCGTGTAACCACACCCGCCCCGCTTCCTCACGGCGACCTGCAGCCTCCTTCAAAACATTTCCCCTCGTCAGTTTTTCTTCTTCTTCATCTCACCTCGCAACGCCTGCTGCCGCATTACAAGCACCCACAACAAACATGGCGACACCTCATCGCCGCCAAATCCTCTGTAGCCTGATCCTCGGTGAGGCTACAGATGAGGGATCGAAGCATGTTCAGCTTTGCTCCTCGCAGAATATCATCATCAGCCTGAACACCAAAGGGATTCGACTTTCATTCCCTCGCAGCACTGATCGGAGCACCTGGAGCTGGTATTCCGCTGATTATGTAACGACGGACTCGGCCTTTCATCACGTCACCATTGAACTCCCCCCAGACGGTTTCACCGCGACTCATCGCGAACTCACCAAAGACAGTGAACAGCTCTCAGGTCTTGATGGCGAATTGAGCGAATACCGACGTGTAGAGCTACAGATCTCGCCTCATTCTAAACCTACAGTCATTGGCTTCGGCCTCCCATTTCATGGAGAAAACGAGCATGTCGACAACTGGGTCAACAAACACACTGCGATCGCCGGAGTCGCGTCCTTGCCAGAGATTCTCCAGAGACGAACCTTTACTCTCCTCGCCAAGGCCAGCAAGGATGACATGGACGATATGATCAGCGCCATGAATCAGCGGTACAAACCCAGTGGCTATGGATACGGCACTCAGTAAGTTTCGCTCATACTCTTCCCCACGCCAGCTAACCTTTGCAGTCACGGATGGAACTGGGATCGCTACAATAAACAGATTCCCGCAATGAGAGGCATGCTCTTCCCCGAAACCACCCGCTTCAAAGACCAGAATGAGAGAGACACTGCTTGGACTCAGATCCACGTTCAAGATGTTTGGGACTTTCACCACGACCTGGAACATGTCAACGACGTTGAGATGCCGGCGCTCATCTAGAAGATTGGCAACGAATCCATCAAACGTGCAGCCAGATTCTTGTGTCTGCTGGAGTCCCCCAAAAAGAATTTCGTGAGTACTTCACCCCAAAATATGGCCAAGCTAACGTCCCAGGGAAACCGGCATTGGCGTGCTGTTCACCGCGCGCTCAAGGGATCCTACACGAAGCTGCAAGTCGAGTTCTTACCCAACGCATCCCGACGCCGTGTTGTGTGGGACGCGTCGCCAGTGATTTATGGCGACTCAGAACTCCCGAAAGATATTGATTCGTACGACCGGATTCCACTCATCCTGTTGCGCCCGCACGAAGGCGACGACGGACACGACTTTTCGCCCATCGCCTACGACAAGTACGAAAGAGACAATGAAGACCTAGACCGGGATTTAGTGCAACTCATCTGCGAGTCCAACGCGTACGGGGAGGAGCTTCGAGTCCATGCCGTCAATCGTCTGAGCGACCCAAAGATCTGGCCAGTTGTGAAAGACAGCCTCGCCTCCAACAACAAGGCCATCTTCAACGAGCTGCTGATCGGAAATGGACTCTGGAATCTTCATCGTTCAGGCATCAATGTCGACTTATCTCCGTTCGACCTCTTCAAGGATGTGCCTGTCGAGATTCGCGATGCCTGCCTTGGCTCTGTATTTGAGGCTGATCGAAGCAAGGTTCAGCAGTATTTCAGCAAACTCCATTTCGGCATGGGAATTGTCTCTGGACCTCCTGGTACTGGAAAGTCGACACTTGCCTCGGCCATCACAGTTCTCATGTGCCTCAATCCGACCATCAAGCACGTGTATCTGAGCGCCGCTTCAAATGAAGCAACCGACAATATCTTGGACCGTACCAATGCTCTCGCCAAGACTATCATCAAGGATCTCACCGCCGATGGTGTCTCCGTCTCTCAGCTAATGGTGGTCCGTGGATACAGTCTCAAAGACGAACAGGAAAAGTGTCTTCGAGCTCTAGCCGGACTCCATTTCAAGTCTAGCACGCGAAGCTCGTCCGCCTGGAGATTCGAGAACTCTCTGTGCTGGTGGACACTGCGGGTTCTCGGGTCAAGCGCTGTCCCCGAATTGACTCCCAACGACAACAGCGAGCTCTGGGAGCTTCATCAGAGACTGAAAGGGCTCATATCCCAGCGCCCCAGGATTTCCGAGTTCGCGGGTCTTGTGAAGTTTGCAGAGGAGCGCGACCCGGAGGCCAAGCGCAGACTGTACAGGACTGGCCATTACGAGAAATCCCTGCGCAATCTGATGGGCCCGGTCATCAAATGCTCCAACGTCGTGGCTACAACTCCTGCGACCTCCAACTCTTTCCTCTACAGATCATACAACTCTGAAGTGGCTCGCGGCGTCATCTTTGATGAGGCTGCCACACTGTTCTGCTCCGATGGTTTGTTGGTTCTCGGCAACACTCCTCGACCCATGATCCTCTTCGGCGACACCAACCAGCTCGCCCCTGTGCTCCCAACGGCGATGGAGTTGCTCCACACTGGGAAGGACAGACGCGACAAGTCGGAGGAGGAGAAGAAATTCCCGACCAACAGGTTTGCGCTCTTTTACCGCATCTCCTGGTTCCATCTGTTCATTCGCCTCGGATGGCCTGTGTTCAATCTCTACCGCCAACACCGAATGGCGCAGGGTCTTTTTGACCTCTCCCTGAAAACAGTCTACCCGCATCTGGTCTCCCATTTCGAGTACAGCCCGTATTGTCAAGTGAAGAACTTTCCGATCGGATCGCAAGTCGAGACCTACCTTCGACTTGAGCATCGCATTCCTTCAGCTGGTGAAGATCGGATCCACCCTGTCTTTTTCGATTGTCTCAACTGCCCATGCCGAAACTACCCTCACAAAGCGACACGGTTCAATCCCCGACAGGCAGATCTTATCGCTGAGTTTCTAGTCAAGATGATTGAAGACCTCTCGCTCAACCCCGCCGACATTGCCGTGATCACTTACTACCGAGCCAACCTTGCGGCGATTAGGAAGCGATTCAGAGAGGACGAGATACTCAAGGATGTTACGCCTTCAACAGTCAACACATTCCAAGGACGGGAGGCCCAGATTGTGGTTCTGGCGTTGTGCGTCACGCGCCAGACCGGGCCATCGTTTGTTGCAGAACACCGAAGTCTGAACGTGGCACTAACCCGGCAAAAGTCAAGTCTCTTGATCTTTGGAGACATTGAAACCACAAACAAGAGATTCCGAACCCTGCAGGAAAAGGACGATGCTGATGATGGGCTCCAGAAGCCTGACGGGACAATGATTGACAATGTCCTGCGCACCCTGGCGGCCAGCAGGCGGGTTGTGACTCTACATGGGAACCCGGAGATCGACCCAGACGAGGAGTGGAAGAAGCTGAACAGGCAACCCGAGTTTCTTGGGTGAGTAGGGTGGACGATTCATTTGGTGGATGTTTCACGGTGTACTCAAAACTCTTTGCCGCAGCTGGCGAGTGGTTCGGCTTGAGGGAAACGTGGGATTGATCACGGTGGTACTGGGAGTGTATGGAGAGGAAGAAGAAGTGATGGATGACGGAGAGGTAAATGTTGGAGGTCGAAGTGAGCTGTGCAGCGCAGGAGGTAATCGGATGTGAAAGGAGAACCGGATGTTGGAGATCGATGTGATCAAGTTCGTCTAAGCTACGATAGTGTTTACAAGTCCTTACTATTCCACGAATATTGTAACTGTTTATCCAAGTCTTTTTATCGTCTGCTCATCAAATGTTTCACTGTCCTCATCCATCCAAAGCAGTGTAATCACCGATGGAGAACCATGGGTTGAGCCTTCCTCCTCCGAAACAAAGATTCCCCGATTCGGACACGAACCCCCATCTTATTGGGCCGACACCGTAGACACCTGCTTCGTGAGGAAGGACACGTGGATCGGTACCAAACTCTAATCCTGCAAGAATTGGACAGTAAGGGGCGAGGTAGAATGCGTCGCAGGTCAACTGAATCGAGAGGGGGTGGCGGTTTTGGTGGCTGGGACTGCATCTCGGCAGTCGAGGGTGCATCCGGGTTCGGGAGAGGCGTAGATTGAGTTCCGACGGCGGAAGTGGAATGGGGTGTTGTTGTGGTGGAGTTCATTTACTTCAGAGTTTGCCCCCTCTGCATGCGCTAGAGGAGTAGCGGGAAGTTCTGCGCTATCTTGGCACGGGCCCAGCGACTACGCGCATCGCGCGACTAGAAGCGGGTTCGGGTTGGTGGGGGAGAAAAGTAATGGTATTCGGTCGTGTTCGTAGGGATACTTGCATTAGCTTGGGCGCCAGCTTCAAGAGCGAGGGTGTGGAAGTAACCTGTCACAACTTTAGCGGGTTTCATTGTTGTGACGTGGACGTAGATCCCAAGGCGACCTAGAATGCGATCCAACCAAAGTCTGGTCTTCCTGGCGGTTCAACCCCATAGGCGTCTGAGGTACTCGTTGTCTAAGATTGCTCGCTCGGTTTAAACTTCCGATGCTGGTCGTGGTGCTGGCTCGCTTGAACGGCTGAAGGATGGAGAATAATCGCGTGACTGTTGGTGGCGCCTCAGCAAGGATCTTTCAATGAAACACTCATCTGGACTCAACAAATTGTGGAGACGATGACGGTTGTGAAGACGGCTCTCGCACTGTGGCCGAGCTCTGATTAGAGTCGAAGTGAGCCTGTAAATTTAGAGGGGCTAAGAAGACTTCTCATCAAGCCCTGATACTAATCGGTGCGATCTACCAAGTTCTTGAGAAGAAGGATGTTTTCAGAGTAAGCTATCATTCCCAAGATTGATCAGTGTTCCTAAAACTAATCATAAGCCATAAAATTGATCATCACAACCCGCAAAGCCATTAGCAGTGAATCTGCAATCTCTTTCGGGGGACTCTTCCCTGTAATCGCAGGGAACCCTCAACGTAGACGGCTAGCCAACAACTCGCAAAGTACAAACACTGACATGATGCATCTACAGTCGCGGAGAAGGATATGCATTTTGCATTCCTATTTTCATCTTTTACGTAGTCGAAATATACTCCAATTGCAGCTGGACAGAAGATAACTAACCATCTCAAAAGTCGCTGTCAGAAACAAGATACTCTCTTGCCCTGGACTTCTGTCTCACAACGAGTGCGTAGTGACTTCAGAGATAATCTCAGGCCAAGCTGTGTTTGCCGCTAGTATAGCCTAAATTACAAAGATTTAGGTAAGTTTAGGATGAGCTTGATGGCTTTTCCCGTTCTTCCCATCTCCGTGAGTTACACACGCAAACAGTTCTCCCGACCGACATTTCTCAGCAGCCAGGCGGATCAGACACGAATCTCCATCCACGCGGAAAGCGAGAGATCCGAATCAGTGAAAGAAGGGGACTAGCTTCGTTCATGGCGAGGACCTCACTATGAGGTCCTCAGCGCCTGAACCGCTACGATGGTCAAGAAATGGGCGTATTCATGAATATACCCAAAATGGATTGCGTGCCTTCCAAAAAGTGAATGCCACGTGCAACCAACATAAGCTTATTGTCGGAGAGCCAATGGCCGAGGACGTGGTGGCCAAATCAGGAATGTGTACATCGCGAGTGTTGCCGGAATGGCAAGAGGGACCTGCCATTCCTGGGGCCGAGTGACACTAAGTAGAACTCCAAAGCTGCTCTCTGAAGGAGGGTCCAGGGAGACGCGAGCAAACGCAAACCCGTCGAAAGTCTTCGGTTGGCGGGAAAGTCTTTGAAACGCGAATCGTGTAACCTCGCAATGTCGAAATGGCAGTCAGGGTGCCCTCATCTCTGCCGGCTCCGTACTGCTCCACTTGCACCGTACAATTCTACCACAGCACTTTGAGCTTTCGAGGGCCGTCTACGGATAGACAGCATCTTTCAAGAGAGTGATTCGAAGGTTGGGGAAGAAGGAAGCACGGTAATGGCGTAGTGGCGCGAATGCTGGATCGGGGTGCAACTGTCCTTCGTGATAAGATCGCGCAATTGTCTCTCATAGGTCGTCCGAGCCTTTTCTAGGAACCTGAGTGCGATCGCATCTCATCGGCCGAAACACTCACCTTTTGTCTCTTGGCAACGCGGAAGGGCTTTGACAGGGAGAATCGCGGCAGGATATCGACTTGGATCGAATAACATCGGCGGGCCTTTGCCTTTGACGGGAGAGAAAGGGATCTGAGATTGATCCCGGCTGGGTTGTTTTGGCCATTCCCGGTATTTTTTGTCGGCAATGTCCGCGCCGGAGGTCTCTTGAGGGACGATTCGGGGGCAGTTTAGCGAGGTTGGATGTTGCTATTGAATGGCATGTCAGCGAGATTACTTGTTGAAATTCTCATGAGCTCATTGCTGCACATAAATCTGAGCGCAAAACTCAGAGACCCCTTGCCTTTGAGCTCTTGGTGATACGGAGGAAGTTTCAAGCTGCGGACATGTGCTGAAACACGACGTCAGCCTAGAGCATTGAGCGGGCAGACAGCTTTGGGAGTCCGGAAAGGTCCAATGCGCCAATCTTCGTGCCATACGGCGGCTGATTCCACCTAAGACCGTCAGTGTTCGTGATTTGGCTCTTCAAATCGTCAGAGCTTCTCTTCAGGGGATCTTCAACGATGGCCGGATTCCATTGAGTCACGTAAGCTGGAGGCACGCCTGAAAGGCCAGAGCATGCGGCATTTGGGAAAGCTTCTTGGTAGAGGCTCGGAGTAGTTTCTGGATGAGATCGGGTTCGAAAGTGAGCCTGCAAGCTGTAAGGCGGCTTGGGTTTGGGTTCGGGGTACAGGTCGCTGGGACGCTTCAGGGCCAGGGTCTGGTCTTTGTCGTGCCAATATGGTCAGTAGCTATGAGGAAATCAGAGGGCTTGAATGATAAAACTTACGCTTACAACTTGGCAGCTTGAACATCCACTGATTTCGTCGATGGGGACCGGAAGCTTTCCATGAGAGTCTAGCTGATCCTCCACAAAAACTTCAGTATCACATCGTTAAAGGGGGTCGGTCAGTCCAAGGGGCGGTCTAGAAGGGGATGTTCTCGCTGCAGTAGCAGTCTGAGCGATTAAAAGGGGGGGCATCTGGTTTTGTCTCTTTTCATCGGGAGGGCTTGTGCGGTTGATTCGATAAACTGGAGGAGAGGTCCCGGCAAACAATTAGAAACAGCTTCATGTGGATTGCGAACCGCGGGCGGATGGATGTTACTGATCATGAGCCGCAACACGTGGAGCGACATCGCAAGCCCCAGGTGATGGTGCCAAGTGTATAAGAGAAACGGGAGATCAATTCGCCTCTGAAGACAGATGGGTGGTTTTACTCACAGCTTACCACGAGCCTCTCACAGGAGTGACCCGCGACTCATATCTGACCGGGCTAAATGAGAAGATTCACTTTCAGCCCTGTCATTTGTGGTCAGATACGTGATCTGCCCATTCCCTTGGCCCAAGAACGTCAGATGAATCTCCTCATCCTCAATTTTCCTGAATATAGTTTATCGGATTAAAGCCTCATGTTTGGGGCACAGTCTGTCCAGATTTGAGGTCCTTGGAAGTGATTTGAGGTCTCGTTGTGTGAGACTATGGAAGTCGGCAACATTTCTGTAGTCCTATGATGCGATTCCATATCTTCGAGGCGACGTTGATCCTTGGATGAGTGCTTGGGCGGAAGTCAGCGTCTGAAAAGGATGAATTATTCACCCTGACTGTGGATGTCGCTCCTGGTGCTCAAGACCTCGTTGTCGTCAATACACTGAAGTTCGAGTCGGCTGCTTCGTCCTGGGAGTGTGCTTGTGAATGCGCGCCTGGTTCGAGCATTTTGCGGCCAGTAAGGTCCCCTTTGATCTGCGTGAGATGAGATTCGATCTCTCAAAGTTGCCTTGTCGTGTGTATCACAATGTTTTCGAGTCCGATTGGTTGGGTGCGGATTGACGACGGGGTGATCGGCGAGTCTCATCTCTCATGTCCTGTTTGGGACATCTTATCCAGTCGCGTTAGAGTTCCAAGCAGAACCTTGCGTCTCTTGAGTCGGGCTATGCAATTTCCATGGCAATCGCCTTCGAACGGAGTGTTGAGTGCCTTTCCTTTCTAATACGCCTATTCCTTTGGGTCAGCGATTGCGAGTTGCATGCGAAGATCACATACTGTTCGTCGTTTCCTCCCACAATTGCTCTTCCTCCGACAATCACGAGTGCCATCGTGCTGTCACTACTCCTTTGTTGTCGTATGTCTTCAGTCGCTCACGATCGGCGGCCGCACGTAGACTAGCCTCAAGTCGGCCCAGCATGCTGAGGCTGGTGACTGTTGTTCATGGGCTTTTCGGGTAGAAGTGAGCGCTCCTTTTGTACGCTGTGGTACAATCACAAGGGACCAGTTGCCCTCCAGGATCAAGTACCGCACACGAGAAGTGGGACATGGGATGACTGCCAGCGTCGGCTACGTTTGTTGCAACACGGTGACGGTGATCACATTGGCGCGGTTCATCAAACTCGGCTGATCTTCTTTCGCGCAGCATCAGTTCAATCGGCGCTGTGGTCCCAATAACGGTTGGCGAACGTGAGAAGTGTTCAAAAATGAGTCAAGGTGAGGATCGCAAGCCTGAAATGCGGTTGCGAACTTGCCTTGCCCGAGCTTGCCTTGAGAGCCTGGTTCGCCTTGGGTAACAAATTGTGGGTCCAGATCTGGGGATCTCGGTTAAGTGCGGCTCTGTAACGATACAGGGTAATAGAACATTTCACTCAAAGATCTCTATCACTTTTCTATTTTTACATTTACATGTAATCTCCAGCTGAGAAAAGATTTCATTACTATCCTCTGAGTGTCGATGCGTGTGTTCATTTAGCGAGGTGTTCTTGACTTGTTCTCAGATGTTCTTTTAGGACCTCCAGCTAGTCACAGTTGGTTCGAGGGCGCAAAAAGACAATGCAGATTCATCATTGCATACAACTAACAATGTACCGCCAAACCATCGATCCATTGAGTATGAGTGATCTCATCCGGCTCACAATATATACATCTTCCTCTCCTGTCTCCCGGACCGACTTTGAACACGGACATACTTCTATTCTCCCGATATGAACTTTACAGGGAGTTGTGCATCAGCGTTCACCTTGTTCCTGGACTTGCAAATACACTATTCGGCTCCCCTGAAACAATCGTGAACTCCAGAACTTCCAATGCCATCCGAGTTCCTAACTCAGGGCTGAATAAGTCCCAGTGTGTGGTGGTACAAAACAGCCCCAACGAATGAAGTGCCAGTGTTTCATGCAGGAACTTGTCTGCCCTGTCACTGCGAGACCATTCCCAGGCTGATTCAATGAGTGCAAACGTGCAGGCTCCACAAGTCTCGCCTAAACCGCCACCAGTTGTGACCGTCGTCTTCTTGAGTTTCCATCTTCTTCACTCTTCTTCATCTTGACTCTCATCTTGACTCTTCATCTCCTTGATTCTTCTTCCACTTCCGTCATCTTGGACTTATTTCTTTGGATCATCTTGCTCTCCGCCAACAATCTCGCACTCCACAACAGCACTCCCACCTACATCACGCAGGTAGGTTCACATCTTCTCTTCTGTTCCCTGCTAACCTTGAACCACAGAATGCCTTCCCTCACTGACCAAGAGCTCCGCGCTCTTCACGACCGCATCGAGTCCCTCCAAAAGGAGCTCGAGGAGGCCAAGAGCTACGCCGCGGTCCTTGAGTCCAACTTGAAGACTGCCCGAAAGTCCGATCCCAATGCTGGCAACCCTGGAGATGCCAAGGACGATCTGAAGGAGGGAGAGACCCGTCTGGAGATGGTTGAGAATGAGAGTGGACGTTTTGCCAAGTGGACCACAGGTCCTGTTTTCTTCCCTGCCGACTACTTCGCGCAAAAGATGAACATGGATGTCGAGTCGCTCTGGGCGGCGAACGGACCGGGGAGTTCTGAGGTACGTTGACCCTTCTAATCTGATACCAATCTAACTTCAAAAGCCCAACACCGACGACAAGTCTGAGAAGAGCGAGTGGGAGATTGTCTAGGTAAACGACGACATTGGACGGCAAGATGGATATCGGGTGTTTTGTGGGAAGATGGCGGAACTGAGACTCGGCAGCAATGTAACCGACAAACCTGGTCAGCGATGGTGTATCCAGTTGAATACTTTGTCTTTGTCTAATCCCATGTCAATTTAGACATTCATAGATCGATCATCAGGACGGTCGTTGAACTGAAGCCTTATAGTTCAGTTTCCCTCAAAAGTTCAGAGTGATACTTGATCTCGCAATAATTTGTCACGGTGAAGTAGGTCTGGACCTGAATTGTATTGAAGCTGGCACTGCCTTCACTACACGAAAAGATCCATGGGAGACACCAATCCTCATTTTAAGACCGGACTACCAATCCTGCAACTCCCGTCTCACTTCAGTCTTCAGCCTGTCCAACCCGCAATCTCTTTGCATACTTCAACGAATCAGTTAACGCCGCTTTCAATCGCAAAGCTTCTTACCACATCCTTATCAACGCTTATAGAGGTCCCGCCATGATCGCCGTTCGTTGGGGAAAACTCGGTCTTCATAATGCTTCAGAGCCTGTTTCAGCTCTTCGATTTGCTTGTCCTTGTTTTCGCTTTCCTCCTTCAAGACATTGTATTCCTTCTGAAGATTGTTGAATGATGTCTCATAGTGTTCACGTTCGTCCTCGGCCTGAAGGGCTGCAGTGCGGGCTTGGTTAAGCTCAGACAGTACCGCCTTGATCTCCGCCTTAACCTCCGTCATGGACTCCTCGAGGGCGTTTGAGAATTCCTGACGGTTTGACCAGGACTTTTGTCCGGTGTTGGGAGTAACGGAGCCTCCCTGCATTGACATCGCGTCTGGCGATCGGGCTCTGTCACGTGGATATCAGCAAGCGTTTCATATGTCCATTAAGCTTCATACTTATAATACTGGTGTAATTAATGAAGAAAGAAAGAGAAAAGTAAATAATAGAAGTCAAAGAAGCACTTTCGAGTTGCAGTTTACCCTTTACCCTGGTTTACTGCTTGTCACGTGGATTTCACTCTAGGTTCTCTCTGCCAAATTAAGCTCTCACCTGCACTGGGTATGCCCATCAGGCCAAGCAGGGCGACCTGAACGATATACAATATAAAGACCAGCCTTAGGGCGTATAATAAGATTCATTAGTCATCGTAAAAGCTTCTAGTGAAAAGCTTGTATCTAGGGGAAAAATATAATGTTGTTATTTGTCACCTGTGTTCGCAGCCGAAAGCTTAACCTTATGGGCAGCAGTCATCCCATAGTGTGTTACAGCAGCCATTGGTCAGTCATCGTGGTGTCGATGTCCAAGTTGTGGGCTAGAAGTGTTATTTGCAGTTGAGACTAGTGGCTGTGAGCTTATTCCGGCAGAGAGAACCTAGTGTGTTACAGCCACAATCCTTACTGTTGCGCCAATTTGTACCGAGATTATCCGCAACATCGCCTTTAGTCCCATGGCGGCATTGAAATGCTTCAAGCCTGGGAGAGACAGACAGTACAGCACGTAAAAGCAGAAAAGGTTTTAGAGACACAATTAGTGTCAGGCCTACTAGCACTCTAGCAAGCTGAACGGGATTCATTCGACTAAGCAGCAGTCGAAAGAAGCTGTCGCATGACTTCTTCAATTCTTTCAAGGTCTCAATCTGGTGCTCGAATGCCTTCCTCGGGTTTCGCATTTACTGATCCCGGTATTCGTTTGGCTGCTTCGACCTTTTTTACTCATTTTCTTGGGCTTATTTTGCATGTTTCAAACTCTTGATCTCCTCATCTTGGGCTTTGCTTGCCTGCTCCATATCCATGTACCACTTAAGCAGTCTTACTTATTTTATAAACATCTCTCCTCATTACTTAGGAGGCAGGGCTCCACCCTTGGTAACCCAGTCTTCAGTCATCTTCAGAACATTCTGCCTTTTTCCAGTATATCCAAATGCTTCATCCATTCCGCCAGGGACTTTAAGCGCTTGGGGTGGATACGGTCCAGTAATGCTTCATCCCGCGGGGGAGTGACTCCATCTCCCCAGTAACGCCACCAAGCCTTAAAGTTGTCGACCCAACTCATGACCGATTTGTCTCGAGGGGCATCAGGGCCAAGAGCCCAGTTGACCGATGCACCCGGATAGGGCTCTGCGTGAGGCGCGTATTCTTCCCATG
Source organism: Fusarium ramigenum (assembly GCA_013186855.1). Lineage (NCBI taxonomy): Eukaryota > Fungi > Ascomycota > Sordariomycetes > Hypocreales > Nectriaceae > Fusarium > Fusarium ramigenum. Next base: position 21,763 of record JAAOAT010000638.1, read on the forward strand.
TGAGGGTCTTATGCACCGCAGGAGTGCCTGTCACCTCTGTAAAGATTCTAGCAATGTCGGCAAAGCTGACATTATCTGTTGCAACTGAGACGTCAAGGCCTGCCGACTCGGTTGGATTGTCAAAGATCCACAAATTGTAGATTCCCACGTCACAGAGGGCGATCAATGGGATCTTCGTCTCAGTCGCTTCAATAGCAGTCAGCCAGGTCTAGTCTTAGGAAGCAAGGATACAAAGTCGGAACGGCTGCAAGAGCTCGAGGTGGAAATAGACAGATACTCACGCGCTGGATTGGCCCACAACATTGACCCATCCGGCTGCTCACTGGGAACAAACATTCCGCCATGGAGCATGTCCATATAGGCTGCAGTGGTGAAAATGGTGCTCTTCATGTCCTCTTGCCCCAACGCGAGGATGAACTTGGCAACTCTCCCCTTGGATGCCATATGGCCGCAATAATATCTTTCGTCAAACTTGCCGGCTGCCAAAACGTATTCGATGTTGGCCCAAACGTAGTGCTGCAGACCTTCGGACCTTGCGATCTCATAAGCCCTAAAGCCGTAGAAAAGCTCATCCTTTTCTCCCAGGGTGAAACCATCGGTATTGACCCAAGCCCCGTAGGCCCCCTTGAAGAGCTTGTGCATATCGGTCATATTATCCTGGGCGCCCTGGACCAAAGTCACGTTCGGGAGCTCAGCGAGCTGCTTTGCGCGGGAAGACTCAAGATTGCGGGTCAACACTCTAAGACGATATCGGCCACTGGTAGCCAAAGCTGTGGCTGATTAGCACAATGAGACTACAGCTCTATTATCGGTCCTTACCTTCTACGACTGGCATGCCCTGAGCGCCTGTGCCGCCAACGATTGCGATTTCTTTCAGTTCGGCCATTTTGAACGAGAATAGTAACGAACTTGTGAGATCGAAGCCGACTTTATATTTACGAATGTGTAATGTGAGATGTGAGATCAAGGTTGTGAGTGCCAACTGAGGAAGGTTAATCCAGCTGTTTAAATACGGACATATTGCAGCTGGGGTATCAGGCCATAGCAGGGTTTGTGGCGATAAATGATGTGAAACAAGATGGATTTCTAATCACTGTAGAAAGAGCCACGGAACCGCGTTCCACATCTCCGGAAGGGTTTAATACAAGTTGCCTAACGGAATTACTCTAACAAGAGTTGGCACAGAGCATATTCTAGTGGGACAACACGGGCACAGAGTGTACCTTGCTTTTACCCAGCCGGTCGACATGTGTCACGATTCCGATTGGGAATTGTGTGACTTTGGACAAGCCTCATTATTGACTAATAAGATTAAAAAGAACCCTCCGGAGACGACCCACTAAGGAGGTCTAGTGTGAGCTAATATGTCCCTGTAACAGAATGATTACATTTACTAAATAAATTTTACCTGTAACTTGAATTCAAAATTTTAGATAGTATGTTTCTCTTTTTGTGTATTTCTTAAAATTATATATCAAGAGTCAAAGTCTATAAACAGCCGGAAATGCGGCCGACATTTGTCTTTACAAAGCGGGGATTGGCGAGAGATACGGCCCCATTTCTCATTTCCACGGACTTAACTTGCCTTGACTCCCGGCTCTTCATTTTGAGGATTAGTCTATTGCACCTAGCTTTTTCAATGCTGCACCACAGATCACCGACATCATACAGCAAATGAACTTCAGTACATGGCGGCAATCAACCGGGACGTAAGGTAGTCAAGGGGGGCCAACAGACCGTACAACATGTAGGAGCAGGGCAGATTGCTATTATTATTCAACGACACCTTCTCCTCTCAACCACGGGTGAAAGTATGCCTCAGCACTATTGAGCCGATCTTCCGGGAGCCAGCTAAGCACGCCGGCTAAGAAGTCTAGAAATCGAGCTCTATCCTCTCCAGACAAGTTTGTGTCCAACGATTTGAGTTCACCCACAGAAGGAAGAGGAACTGGGCCATGCCATTTCCCCTCAGCATCCCAATACTTGCGCGTCTTATCGCTCCTCCTGAGGAAAACATCCGGCGGTGGTCCAAGCACCGCGGTTATTGCCGCTAAATGATGGGCGTTATTGAGCTCTTCAGATTTGTCGTACACACGGAAGATTCCGTTCTTGTGCAATAGGTCCCAGGCCTAAGGTGGTCAGTCCTGCCTGAAAAGGGATGGGAGTCTCTTACCAAAAGCCCCACGCTCCAAACGTCCACCGAATTACCCCAAGTCATGCCGAGGATGACCTCAGGAGCACGATATGGTAGCGGCATTGCATTACCGCGATGCACCTTGCCGATACGTGCCTGTCCGAGATCGCAGATTGTGAGGGCGCCAGCACCTCCGAGCATATACTGTGAGACGTGAATGACTGTGTCGTCCACAAACTTTCGTGCTGAGGGCCGATGGAGCTCATTACCCTCTACAGTAGAGAGGATCGAGTCGTCGGTTAATGCAACAAGAAGATTGTCCGAGTGAATGTCTGCACTGTCAGCTGGATTATTTCATAGATGAGGTGAAGGTTACCCGTATGAATCACATCAGCATCATGTAGGTAATTGAGCCCAAGCAATGTCTGGTCGAGAGCAGATGTGACGAGAGTCTGTTGGAAGACAGTATCTTTCTGCAATTCTTGTAGAGTCCGAAGACTCATCCCCAAGGGTGACATAACAAATACTTCATGCTCACCATGTGGACCACTAACCTTGAACGTGTCTCGGACTTCTCGTACATGCTGCCGGCCTGCGTGGTCTATACTCAGCTTAGACAGGTGCTCATAGATGACCAGCTCCTGATTGTGTCTAAGCGTATTGGTATGAACCTTCAGCACCCAGAACGTCCCATCTCTGGCTTGATGTCAGCTAGAGACTTATAAAGACGCAGTACATACCTAAGATCTCGAGATAACCATACCGTTGAAGTAGTGCCGTAGCCCAACTTTGCAACTACCTGATAATTCTGTTGAATCACCTGGCCAATGCGCATGGGGTAGTAGTCCTGACGACAGTAGAAGGGCAGCCTTTCCTCTTCGACTAATACAGTAGGGTCAATTATCTCGAAGCCCCTAGAGCGAAAGAGGCGAGGTGATCTCGGAGTTGGCGCAGTGGAATAGCTTAGGCAGTAGACCATGAGAATCCTCTCGGCTGAGTGCCGAAAACGTAAACATGGCCGGAGGAGTTTTGATCTAAACATATTTGTTGAAGAGGCCTACCAATGGAGTAATTCACCAAAGCTAAGCACCAACTAAAGGTTTATGGTGCGAAAGTCAGGTGACAGGTGGATGCTTGGGGCCCGAACTGATTGGATGCACTTGAGAATTACTCTTGATACCCCTCATCTGATCATCCACGTTGGTTAGGAACATTCTCCGCACAAACAGTTTATAGAAGAAATAAATCACAGCAAATTATATCAGGGCTTGTTCTAACGTAGTTAACAAGGGCGCCCGCGTTGCTGATCGCGGATGAGATATATGATACAACCCCAGCTAATTAAACAGGAATCCCTTCACGGAACCAAGGCAAAAGAACAGCCTTTTTATCTTTATCCCTTGCCTGAAACTCATACACCAGGCAGCCTGCCTGCAAAGATCCGCCTGCTCCCTTATTGTCGCAGCCCCTGTAGGCTTTGGTGAGACTTTCTTGACAGACACGCGCTCCAGGTTCCCATCCCTCTTCCAATGGATCCGTAACATCCTGCTCAGTCTTGCCATTCTCCAGTTCACAAAAGTCCTTCCAGTAGACGTTGTATAGGTAAGGCGCGCCGTATATCCATCGTTGGTACGAGATGAATGTACTGCTATCATTCTTCTTGATCATCTTTGACTCCGTCTCCGGACAAGCAAAGCCTCCGTAGTTCTGCTGTGAGATAGGGTAGATGTCCTTGTGTTTGCCAAATTGGTATGTCCCAAAGCATCTTTTGTCATGCCATTCCAAAGGCTTCTTATACGGATTGGTGTTATTTGATTGGGGATTTGATTCGCCCGATTGGACGTTGGGTTCTACTTTCGATTTGAGATCCGGCTTGCCATTCGGCTTTGTATCATTGTCGGTCCCATTTGACACGGTACCGTTGATCGTGTGATAAAGCTTCCCAGACTTATAGAATTTCCCCCTGTCAAGAGAAGTTTTTGGCTTATCAGTCCCTATCACAAATTAGTCTGGATTTCTCTTCGCACGTCTGGATCACATACCCTGCTCAGACTTGCCTCCACGGAGACCGTTATCGGTGTCCTTACATTTGACAGTTGGTTTGTGTCTCAACCACTCCTCAACTCCACTGACCACATCTTGTGGGGTCAGTATCTCATCCGTGTTTGTTGTCAATGTAGCTGGTTGAAGGTTCATAGGCATAGCTGCACAAAGCCAGATGCCCTGTAGCAAGACAAGGAGTGAAATAAAACGCATATTGGAGAGGTGTGAAGATGTGCTTGGGCTTTCCGTTTGCTGGTGTTTTTTGTGGATATTTTTCATGGTGGGTTTGTGTAGACGAGCCGGGGGATCTTTATACTTAAGTACCCCTTTCGATGCATGAAGCTTTGAAAGCTTAAATGCAACAAGTTTTATTATTTACTACAGAAGCTTTCGTGGACCCAAAGTTACTCATGTCTTGCACCAAAATTCCTATGTGGCGTAATGTTAAGCTTTGAATCACTCTCCCTTCATTGACCCTATCCTGTCGGGCTCAAGGGGGCGATTTAACTCCCGAGCGAAATCCCTCATGTCTTTACCTTGATCCACCGTTCTGGCATCGATTTGAAATATAGGTTTTGATTCATCATCGGCAATGCCTCGCTATTGTTGATGTTGCCGTTGCGGTCAACTACTATAATCTGATGATGAGCGGGGACATTGATCTTTCTTGGTACTTAGGTTTTTTTGACTCGTTTCCCTCTTGGTGGGAAAACAGGTTCGTCCCATTGGAAGCTTCTTTCTGTCATGCACTGAGCTTACCTTACATGCTCATTGAATCGAAGCCTGAAGCCGCCGCCACTGCAAATTGACACTGCCACTGCGAGGTTCAGCAAAATTGGCCCACAAAAATGTGAAAGGTAAAGAAGGCTTTCCCTGTTGCACATTAAACTCTTTCCAGCGGCTTTCACAATACAACATCACGCATCGCCATCGCAAGCCACGAAGCCTCCCAACAACGACCGTTTTCACTGTTCATTTTCTCGTGATCCCCCTCCAACATGTCTTCCCGTCTCATCAACCAGCAGCAGGCTGGGGCCAGTCGTCAGCGTGCGCCCGACACTCCCGCCAGCGAGGCCGATCGACGCAAGATGCAAGACCTCGAGGTAGCTTTGGCTAAGGCCAAGCGTAAGCTGGAAGTCTTTTGCATGGAGACAAACCAGACGTCCTCGGCCCTTGCTGTCGAGACCAGTCCTGGAGACAGTGCACAAGACCATCCCGTCCCAAAGCATGATCCCGACAACTGCTGTCAGCAGTGTGGCAGCTCCTACGAGCACTCCGCCACTGAAGGAGAACACCGACGAACTATCCCACCAGGCGCTGCCTGTGTGATCACCCGCGTCCTAGACGCCACTCCTCAACTCCAAACTCGCTACACCAACACGACCACCGGCGACCACAACGACGAAGAGTGGTACGTCGGGAACCCCGATGGAGGGTATATGGGTGCTCGAACCAGTGGCTCCATTGACGTGCTGGCGGACCGTGCTGGAGAAGACTGGAACTGCAAGAGAGTATTTTTCCAGGTGTTTGCCGACCGCCCCGATGACTTCAACCGTGTTTTGATGAACCACACCAAGATGCGACAATTTCCAACTCGGGCTATGACCTGGATACAGGCGAGCCGGCGCTCTGAGTGCGCCGTCCGTGGTTGACAAAAGTAAGAGCTTTGCCATGACTGCTTTGACAGCATCAAGTGTCAGGCAATAAAGATCACTGCTTTTGTTTCTGTTGTCGGCTTAGCTTCTGCCGAGTCATTTTTCTTCGCCTAGATGCCGACCCGACGCTAATGTCGCTTGTCTTTTCTGTCGAGGTCAGTCATTCCCAACCTTTTCGAACCAACACTGACATCTTCCTACCTACAGAGTCCTCACCATCACACATATTCCCTTTTTGGACGACACACCATCTGTCATTGGTCATCGATGATAAGCTTAGTCGAAATGTGGACTTCCACGTGTCAATCGGGATATTAGGAAGGTGCACCTCTACGGTGGACGGATCAATGTAGTCATAATACTAAATGTTTATATCATAAATGTCTCCATGCGACTGGTGAAACTTGTTCTTTATTGTCTCAGCAGCAGAAGCATACTTCCTAAGCTATCGCAAGACTACGTTAGGGACAGACGTGACTCCTCAGGGCGCCGCCCTTGGGCAAACTGCTTGAGCATTCCTAGGGGGTGCATTTATCACCGAGGCCAAGGCAATGAACATGAGCTTTGCATAGAGGTCACCCCTACTTCGGCGGTTCCACTGTCAACTTGTTTAGCGAGACGGTATTTACAAGACTTACAGCAGCACCTTGCTTGGAGTGGTATCAGAAACCCGTACGACGCGCCCATTAGCAAAGCATGCGCCAGGGCAGGCTCATGACTTCCGGCAGGCAATTGCGTCAAATACTTTATCCCACTTTAAATATAACTATTTAATTACCGTTTATGAATTGCTTTAACAACTGCCTGCCTAATATTGTCCCAGGTGCTAGTGTTATCTTGCTTCGTCACTACGGAGTAAGATCCTCAGGACAGGGCCCCTCATCTCTGTATCTGGGTTGAAGCGTGGGCGCTGATGCCATCAAGGCGGGCAACAAAGCCTACTGCTTGTAGATCGGGAGAGTTCAGCTGTGCTGTCGTGTCCTTCTCCGCTGCAGATCAATGCCGACTCAAGTTGCTTCGGTTAGATCTTCCCAAGGTCACATCCTAGTCTTTTCGGCCAACACCAACATCTTCCTACATCCAGAGTCTCTCGCCATCATGATTTTCCCTTTTTGTACAACGCAGTCTCTGTCATTGGTCGTCGGTATTTAAGGTTATCTGCCATGTGGGCTTCCCCTTTGCGTAGCAGTGGTTGAGGAAGGCGCGTCCTCAGGACGGCATTCGGAGCGGCTTTTGTGTGTGCATACTTTTCCTTGCTTTAAACTACAGTCTTTTCGGGCATTTTATGGGTTTGTTTAGTTATGTTGTCGGTATCTATTGAAGTCTCGTTACCAACAGGCTTGGGTGCAATCCTGCGAGGCATATAACCATTGGGCACGGAAATACAGCAGCTGGTGATGAAAGTTCGGCAGAGTGAATGCATTCAACGAATTCATTGAATTGTACGGAGTACAAACTTCTCTCCGCGCGATTGCTCCAAATGATCGCCCTGTCAGGCTTAGTCTCTTCCGCACCTGGCCATCCCCATCACAGACCTCCTCATAGCGTTAGTGTCCAGAATTCCCCTGTCAATTCAACGCCCCAATCATTGTGATTTTGAGTCTCAATCATTTTGAACCCTGCCCTTTTATATAGTCGACGCGCGCCCTCAAGAATACTTTGAGTCCAAAGATCGATATGTTCATAGCCCGCTCCTCTCGCGAAATCGATGCATTTCTGGATCAGGGCCGTTCCGACACCAAGACCTCTTGCGCTTTCATCCACCAATAGCAGTCGTAGCTTTGCAGTTTTTGGCTTTTTGTCTTGCACCAACATGATACAGCCGAGGAATAACCCGTCTTTTTCAGCAATCCAACAGCCTTCTAGGTCGGGCTTAAAATTATCAAGGAAGTCGGCGGTGATTCTTGAAATGAGAGATTCGAAGCGATAGTTGAAGCCGTATTCTTCGGCGTACACTGCACCGTGTCTGTAGGTTATGTAACCCATGTCGCCGGGCTGGTGGCTGCGAATGGTGAAAGGCGGGGAAGACGTATTGTGAGTCATTTTGGACAAAGACAGAGACAGAGATATATTATAGTATTGTTTTATCTTGGTCCTCTGAGGGAATCCAGTCATCATTTATATCTACATCCTTCTCCTCAGCTTTTTCCTCCGTGGGTATCACAAAATGTCACCCAGAAGGCGCATTTTCAGCTACCGACGTTTAATGTCAATTAAGGGCGCACGCCTGTTATCGCTCGTGCCAAGACGCATATTTCCGCACTTCATATGGCCTGTAACACAACAACGTTATTCCCGTGTTCCCATGGGCCTAGAAGGTGCTGGAAGTTGGCGGAATCACGACTGTATCCGGAGTCAATTCAACTCACAAAGACTGAGCCTAGGCCAACTTCGCGTCGCAGTGCATGGCCGACACAACATGGTACAGAAGTCACTCTACGGAAAATTGTCATTTCGTCCGATCCAATCATCACGAACAATACCTCCATTGCATCACGGCCAACTCAGACCTTGGGGACAGGTTGACCGAATGTATGAACGATGAAATTGACATGCAATTGAGAAAACGCTACTTAGAAAAGTCCATAGTACAAGAAGAGGTAATAACATCCTAGGAATTGTCTCCACAAGAGAAAACACCACGAACGCCACCATCAGAATTGAAGATGTCGAGAAGTTCAGTGATGGATGCCCACAGACCAGCTGCGTTCATGAAAAGTGACATGATGATAAGGAGGGCGTTGACGATTGTCAAACAGATCTTTTTCCAATCACGGAAGTATTGACCTTGGTTCATATGGAACCAAAAGACGGCACTGAAACCATAAGTGAACCAAGAGATTGTTGTCGCCGACGTGATTGAAAGGATCGAGTCAAAGACAGGAATAGCATTGGATAGGATGAATACGACGATCCAGAAGCCAGTAACGGAGGCGATCCAGGTTGACCAAGATTTGACAGAGTTGGAGGTTACTTCGTTGAGATTACCAGTCCATCTCATGACATTAACAAAGATGTACTTGGATCCGATGTGTCCATAAGCGAGGCCGGTAGCGAAGATGGCAGGAAGGGCGATGCCGAAAGCAGCCTTTGCGAAAGTGGTCGAGGTAGATCCCAGAATGGGAGAGGTTGTATACTCGGCTCCAAGGCAGTAGAAGATGACGGCAAAAACGACATACATGGTCATGGAACCACATTCGAGGACTGTCAGACAGAACTTGAAGTCTTCAAGAGGGTTGGTCATCTCAGCGAGGTAGCCCTATTTCTGTTAGCAAAGATCATGCTTATTTGTTGGCTGTACTTACAACAAAGCTCAGATTAGCAGCGTAGGCAAAGACAATCTTCAAGCACGCATTGAGACCGTCTCGGAAACTAGGGTTTCCAACAATGACAATCTCCCTCTTCCACTCAGACATGTTATCAACGCCCTTGGGACCTTGGATACCAAGAACAACCATGACGAGAATGCATGCGGCTAAAACACTAAGAGCATTGGGGATACCGAGGTGCGACACGAATTTGGTAGTTCGAGGGATGCAAAAGATGTAACAGGCTGCGCAAGAGATGAAAATAAAGACAACTGTGCAAGCTGCATGGCTGCTGATCGTGTTGAGGGCAATTGAAAGGGTGACCATAGCTGAGGCCGCGACAAAGATGACCTGGATCATCATCATGGCACCGGCAATACTCTCCAGAGTTCTTCCACCAACGAAGCGGGTCATGTCGACGATATTCAGCACCTGGGGGTGCAATCTGTAGTATTGCAACAACTCATAGGCTGTATACCATGAAATCACACCGATGCCGATAAGGGCGATGATACCGGGAACAAGACCGAGAGTCTTGAGCGTCGATGGGAGAGACAGGATACCAAGACCAATCTGATTAGCGAACAGAATAAAGATGGTATCCCACCGCTTCAGTGTTCGAAAGTTCTTGCCGCCTTGAGAGTAAATGTTGGTGTTGTCAGCAGACTCTTGCACAGTCTGGAAGTCATGGCCGTGACCCTCTTGAGAGCTGATCTCATGCTTGAGGCCATCACTATCGGAGCTGGGATCATGAAACTGTCCAGCAGTTTTGGTGACGTTGTCTTTCTCCATGTTTGCTGTGTCGATATTGAATGATGATTGTCACCTGGACAATTGACGAGGTATGATGTCGATGAGTGAAAGGCTAGAAGCTGGAGAAGCAAATACAGATGGAATTAGCCCCAACTTTATACCACTCGCCTCACGATATGTATAAAATAGCGCAGGGATGGTCCGACAGGATAGGGGCTGGGCAAAAGACGCTGAGACGTCATGGCAGCCGTTTCTTGATTGGGGCAGAGTCCCTAGTATCGCCGCTGAAATCAAGGCTGCATTAGACCCCATTCTGGGCGGATATCGCCCCAGGCACGGAAGCCCCATGGGGGTTTATGAAACGTTTCCACATCGGTCTATGAGAATTCGGCCAGACTCGGTCACTTTGAGTGAGACGTTGAGGTGATGTCCACAGGGGAAGTTGTCCGCGCCAGTCGGATTCTGACCAGAGAGTGCACTGCCCTTTCGCTGGACAAAACTTGAGTGATAGAAATTAGACCGAAGTAGTAAAGTCTGTGCTTTTCTTGTCGCTCGGTATCGCCGGGGTTGACGTCAGTGCCGTGTCTTGACGCGTCTAGGAATTTGAGCCTCATTTAGCCGCCAACGTTAACACGACGTCGAGATACAATCCATATCTGGTGGATATCCGTAGACTTTAGGCCATCTTTCGTCTTGTCTTTTACCGTAAGTTTCACTTTTCTTTTTACTGTGAGTTTTAGAGAAGACCTCATGAACGCGAGGCAAACTTTGACCAATTCTTGGCATATTATGGGCTCATCATTACTATGACTAACGTATCTCCATTCTTGCCTTGGCAAACTCCATCACCAGAGTCAAATCTCCATAACAACCCACATTTTGGGTCCCTGATCCCCTCTAATCACCAGACAAATGTCGACGAATGGAAATGCTTTGTGAAATCAGGTCCCCCGAGTTTGGAGTCGTGAGATTCGAGTTTTCATTAGTGATGAGAACCAGAATTCTCAACAGCCCCCATGGGGAAGGCGGATATTCCCCAGACGTGATTCAACTGTCATACTTGGCAGCGAATATCATTGAGTATCACTGAAGGTACAGCTTTGGATGTTTGTCGGCGTACGCGCGGTAGATCTACGCCACTATGCCGAGTTATGTCATTCCGCTCACTTTAATTCCTTCTAGAAATTCCACGCATGCTGATAATGGATACTTTCGGCTAGTCTTTCTGGTCACAGCTTGCGCGGCGCCTCAGCTTACCACTCTCCGGCAAAGATCTACACGTCAGACCAATCCGGATAAAGACACGAGTAAGTCACCCCGATGCACTGACATCAATCAGCAGATCGTTGACGGTAACCTTCCTCATTAAACAAGGAATAGGAGAAGGCCTCAATCACTATATGTCTCAGCGATAAGACCAATTATCCTCGTATCAGTTTACTTGGCAAGGGGTAATGAAAACTCGAATTGGATAATGCTCGCGTTGGGGCATATGCACGTCCCGACTACAGATCCTGGCTTTAAAGTGATCATGCGCGATTTATTCTAGAATTGTTCTTCGTTTCATTAGTGCATATTAGCCGCTTGTTTCATGATTGGATTCCTTCGGGTCAACGACGGGAATTCCGGGATATGCGTGTATATCACTGAGGACTATGGAGTCTAGACAAAAGAAACCGGGAGATCCTTGTGACGAATCATACGTGAAGTGGTCTGCTTAGGCCGAACGGCATGAGCTCGTCCAAATATCCGTATTTGAGATGTTGAGGCAGCAATCATCATTCTGTAGAGGTCGCCCGCACGAGCGGAGCGAGAACAGGCCCTCCGCCAGGAGCCCCCGGAGGGATAACCATCTTCAAAGGTCCTTAGATGACTACTAATTGGCCCATAGATTGGTACACCGACCGCGGGCTAGATCTTGATCACAACCTTTCCTACATGCTTGCCAGAGTAGAGATAGTCGAAAGCTGCTGGTGACTCTTCAAATGGGAAAATGCGATCGACGAGCGGAGCAAGGGAAACCTTCTTCTCTTCCAAGAACTTGTTCAGGCTCAAATAATCATCCTTAGAGCCAGTGGCAATACCCCTAAGACATCAGCTGTTAGTGCGCGTTCCTAAGGATCACGAATTCCAAGAGGGCAGCAACTCACCTGATTCGAGCAGACTTTCCCATCAATGCCATGATAGCGGCAGGCTGCCAATCACCACCAGTGCCATCTAAGAAGCCGACCAAGGATACAGTGCCGCCTCGTTCGCGCAAGAAGCTGATATGCTGGGGGATAGACGCTGGACCAGTGTTGTTGATGACGAAATCGACGCCCCGACCGTCTGTCAGGCGGGTGACTTCTGATGCTTGGTCCTGGGTAGTTTTATAATTGATACCACGGACGTGAGACCCGAGTTTCTTGATTGCTTCAAGCTTCTCGTCGGACGAAGATGTAATGATTGGTTGGATGCCCGCCGCAACACAGATCAGCAGGGCAAACATACTGACACCTCCGGTACCTGTTTCAGTCTTTAGTATCCGAGATCAAGAATCGATGGGGATCAAACCTTGTAACAGGGCGCTGCGAGCCTTGGACGCCGTAGTCAGGCCATTGAGAGAGTTCCAAGCCGTGACACCAGCGCAAGTGATAGTAGCAGCCTTGATAAACGGGTCAGCAGGAATCAAGACTTTGAGTTCCATGTCGCTCACCTCCTCCCATGGTAGGTACTTGGGTAGCTGTACCAGATGCTTGTCCTGATAAATAGCGTACTCACGGAGAACACCAGCGGTGTCTCCTCCAAGGGAACAATGAGACTCGTCTTCGTACCCCGTCATATTATTAAGGTCAAATATGACCGATACATGATCTCCGGTAGAAAAGTCTTTGACCGCCGATCCAATTGCGACGACCTCTGCGGCAGCGTCGGAGCATGGAATGCCTCGCTCTTCTACTTCCATCGGATACCGGCCGTTCAGCATAGCAACATCTCGAAAGTTGAGAGACACAGCATGGATTTTGATCAACACATCATTTGGTCCGAGCTTCGCAGGTACATTCTCAGTAGACAGTTCAATGGTCCTCGGAAGATCGCCTGCAGTGCGTCTGAAAGATCGGTAGGTTTCTGGCAGCGACATTTTTATCGACTGTTAGGATTTAGGTAGAAGACGATGTGTAAAAATTAGATAATATCCAAGACTATATAACTATTAACGGGAATGCTTATTGCTTAATGTCTCTGCGGAGTTTTGCTAACGTTGAATGCTTCGAAACGTAGTGATCGTCAACGGTGATTATAAATACAGGGGTCTCGGGAAGAAAGTAGCCGAGGCCGTGAGGAGATAACGACTAGTTAGTTGGCTTGTGTATACCCCATATTATTGGTAATAAACTCTATCGAAACGTTATAGGTCTATCAGTGGGGCTCTACACCCAAATGCTGAATCCCCAAAGTCCGCATTGTGCGGAGGAATACATCACTGACGGGATTATACCGGAAATTGTTTTTCAGGACTGTTCGTGTCGTTGGTTGGTCTTTCGGGACTCGGCAGGCATAGACCATGGATTTATAATCACTCTTGACTAGAAACTCAAAGTCTACTGTTAGGCAACTTGTGTTGGGTTGAATCGGAATTATACAGCGAGTGCTATCCTCCAATGGGCCATTATTCAAAGCGGCATACGGAGTTATTGATCCATTGACGAAGGAACATGAACAGACTAAGCTGATCGTATCACCAGCTCCCACGTCTACATCAGACAGCTTCTTATTTCTCCTCCCATTCCGAAGGGCGACCATCTCGAGCCCAAGTCCTCTCCGCCGCACTCCTCCAAGGAGGCGGCGCAATCCCATTGAACCTCCAAAAGTCGCGCTGGGTATCAGTGACGGTGACCTCCCAGTCGTATCCCTTCTCAGCGATATGAGGCTTGATCGTAGCGTTGATGTAATCGCTGAACTGCTTAGGAAAGTCGTCCATATGAACGCCCTCATGACTGTGAACGGCCATGTGCTGAATCACCAGTCGAACAAAAGGCTTCTCATCTCTGGCTTCACCGCCGACGAAGACATGACCTGCGGGAAGGGGGATGAACTGGACGACGACGTAGAAGGCAGGAAGACCGTTTTCGCCGAAGGTGTAGATCTTGGTGATGTCTTGGGCAAGCTTGTCTCGGGTGTCCTGGGAGGCGAAGGTACCCTCGGTGTGATAGATGTTCCAAAGAGGCATTTTGAACGTTGAATTGCGTTGGCAGAGAGGTTGAGGTTGTCTTTGAGTGATGATGGTGAAGGAGAAGTGAATGATGAGCGTGTCTGGTAAGTGGAAGAACCGCCATTTTTATCCTCCATGGTATCATTTCGCTTGCTCTATGAGATAGTTGTTGAGAGCCTTGGGCAGGTATAGAAGTGGTTATTCAAACATCTCTCAACGCATCTCGCCATCTCGACGTGGGCCTTCATCTCAACGAACTTGAATCTCATCACAAGTCTCTGTCCCAACTTAATTTCCTGTCCCAACGATTTATAGACCATTCAGTAATCATTCAGAGCTTCGGCTTCAATTCTAGAGCCTGCTGACCCACCTGTCGCGACTTGTGCGACTCCGACCGGCAGAGTTATGTAAATTCGAGTGGATATCATCATGATTATTAATTATTGCCGACTACCACTAAATCGCGAGTCTACTACAATGATACTAGCCCTTCAGTGTTGACATTGTGAGATAATGAATTTTTATTTAATGCCTTTGAAAGCTAAATATAACAATTATGGAAATATTAAAATTTACTCTGTAGTAAATCATTTATGTTATTGTAACTTGATTAATTCGGGAGCGACTAATCACGCGAAGTAGATAATGTTAGCTGACCGGAGGTCAGCCCGGACTTCGGACAGCGTGTCGGGATGATCTATTTGCGCCGCGGAAAGAATGTTAAACTGTCATCTTACTGAGCATGATCTCGTGAGTCCTCTAGCTAAACGTATAAAAGAGAGTCGTGAGGAGGTCTTGCGTATTCTCTAAGAAATTCGTTCTGATATACCCTGTACTCTGGCTTTGACAAAGCTTGCATCTGAAACTCGCTACGCCAGGGGGATCGCTTGGCACGAGCACAGAGTCACTCTTATCACTTTGGCCCCCAAAAGAGGGTCCCATGCACCCTTGCGATTGGACAACTCCAGCAATTCAGCCTTGGTCTGAGCCTTGCGCCTCACGGGGCAGCCGACCGTGCCTCATTTCATTAACTGATAATGAATGAAGGCGTTTATCATTAAATATCAGTACATCAAAAGCGACTTCTTAGCTTTGTCTCTCCACTCAACCACCAACACCGATTAATGGCACCATGAACATACATACACCTCTCCGATCCGGCCCATTGCTGGGCATCAGCCTGGACCGGGAAACGTACGTTCCAGGTGATATCATCACCGGCCATGTCTTTCGACAGTTTCAAACGATAAGTCCCGATGCCTCTGTGAGCATTTGCATGTTTGGACGAGGGAGAACAATTGGAGTCATCGGCAACAACTCTCAAGAATATCGAGGCCTTTTCGACCTCTGCTATCGTCCAAAGATCATCTTCCAGGGCCCTGTACATATCGAGTCTTCGAAACACATACACAAATGGCCGTTTACGGTACAGCTTCCGAAATACGTCAATGATTCTACACCTTTGGGTCCCGTGAATCATATGCCACCATCATATATGCTTCGGACAAAGAACATGGCAGCAGTTATTGAGTATGTGATCAAGGCGAAGATCACAATGACTGTCCAAGGCCATGAAGAAGTACTGGAGGCCACATTTCCTTTCAAGGTCACATGTGTCACTCCAGATTCTCCGATTGCAGACTTTCAGCTCAAACGATATTACTACCGGCGTGCAGTTTCGAGCCATCGACTTATTCCTGGGATGAGAGATGCGAAGGTCTCTTGGAAAGACAAGATCAAACAGTCTCTTCATAGTTCGAAGGATCCTACGTTGACGTTTGAATTGTTCGTGGAGGTGCCAAAGGTCGTTCAGCTAGATAACCCAACACCGATCCCGTTCAGGCTTTGGGTTGCGCCAAACTGGGAGGAAACTAGCGATGCTATACGAGATGTAGCACAGAATGTCGAGCTTGTGTCGATGCGCGTCTCTATTGTCACCACCACGACGATCATTTGCCACGCCGGGTTGCAAGTACCAGAAACCACAGAGATCGACCTTGGGCTCAACCAAGCCATCAAGAACTGCGGCGAAGCAGTACAAATCCCATTTACTGCCGATTATCAACCCATTAACATTGGAGAAATGCTTAACCTGCGCATCGGTCAGGGTACAGGCTTCCCCCAACGATGGACATCTGTGCAATCCGAGTTCACGCACTCATTCCAGACATACAACATCCGTGTCTCACATCAACTCAAATGGTCAGTGGAGGGTGAAATTGCCGGGGAAAGATTCAAGGCGGCAGGAACATCTGATTTGCTCATATTGAAGCCGAGCGATGATAGACAGGAATCGCAAGATGTTGTTCTGGAGGCCGGAGAGAGGACACCGCTGCGTCAAGACTCATCGTGGATCAGACCGCCAGCTGAGGAACAGCTACCGAGCTTTGCAGATGCGCTGATGGATGAGCGAGTTACAGGGGTAGCTCATAGCTGAGATTGGGGGGAGCAGGATATCAATGATGGTGGCGCTAACCTTTGATGAGGTCGGCCGGAGGATTTCCTGGAGCGATAACCACTACACAAAACTTGAAACTTGAAGGGTAACCGTATTGCAAGTTAACATAGGCCCCTCAGGGAGCAATAAAGCATAGCGTAACTATATAAAGACTTACTTTGCATTTAATGAGAATAAATAAACATACATTAATGGGATAGCCCTAGTGGTAACTTGCCAACGGTCTTTATTATTTATATATATACTATGAGTAAGTCACTAGGTATACTATAAGTCAAGGTCCATAAGTGAGTGCTACTCATAACATTCAAATGGATTTAGAAATTTTCATAGAAGCTTCATAATGTAGCTGTAGAGGTTATAATAATAACATTAAAGCAACGTCAATTACGCTTTAATGCCTCCACTTTAACCCTTGCCTGTTTTGCAATCTCCTGATCGCTCTCAAGTTCTTTAACCTCCCTATTCAGTTGCACTCTTAGCTGACCTGTCTTTTTGTCCTCTTTCGTCATGTCGCTGACGTCCTGTTTTGGGAGGCTGAGAACATATTCAGTCGTCATCTTGCTCAAAGGGCCATCTTTATCCATAACAAAACCCTCGACTATGGTTTGGGTGACATGGCTAATGAATGACTCCAGGCAAATCTGTATTGAATTAGCAAATGTGGTCTTCAATTATGGCCGGGTCTGTCCCTTACCCCATAGTATACTTTGATAACATCGTGTATATCATGCACCATTCTGTTTTGGTTTGAAACATCCATACTAGACCACATATTCTCCAAGGTCTGTCTTGAGATAAGATCTTGGGGCTTATCACCACCGGTCCCTTGGTAGAAGGCTCTGGCGTATCTCAACAGTCTCCAAGCTTCCAGTTTAGTCCTGAACTCATTGTTGGTGGTTTGAAGGAGTTCCTTTTGGGTTTCTTGTTCGCAGTACTTGTTCAGTTCTTGTTGGGCTCTTCTCAGTGTCTCACAAAACATTGAATGAAGACGGTCTTTGAGCTCATGATGCAAAATCCTGGTGCCTCCAGAGTCCGGGCAGACAGAACGCAGGATCTCCTCATAGCTTGACTTCAATGCATCTTTGACTCTGTCCAAGTGCTCTTCTGCGATATATCTCCACTTGGATACTTGAGCTCGATAGATGACAGGATAAATATCCGAGTTGACTACACCAGGCGGTTGGGATGCGCCGAACCTGCGAAGTTTGCTGGTAACCGTATCCACAAACTTGTCAAAAGGCTCGACATCCTCATGCTCCTCAAATGCCGGGATCTTTTTCAGCGCCTCTGTGTAATCCTCCAGCTTAGGGACCGGATACAAGATTTGTAGTGCTGATTTCGACTGCCCCTCTTTGTTGTCGATCAAAGTTCCGTATTCTACGCAAACGGGCCGCGGGTCCACGCCCTCGTCCTCAAACCTCCAAAACCCACCGACCCATCTCATGACATTGTCAAACTGGGTGTTAATTACATTGAGCTCTTGTCTCAGGTCCATGGACTCTGACTCAATTAATCCTGGGCGCCTGAGAGCCAATGAGCATTTGTAGGAGTACTCGCGTACGAAACGGTTGAGATACTCCTGTTGCTGGCTATCATTGAGTCGGGGTTCGCCCATGTCTTTGAGCCTAGCACGCCTCTCCTCTAGTGTTGCATTTATATCCTTCTCAAGTCTTGGAAATGCCTTTTCGATTTCATAAGTAAGAATCTGTCCAAGATGATCTTTGAGCTTCTTGCTTCCTCTCCGTCCACTGTGTATTTGAGACCAGGGCTTGCGGTTGAAGAATTCATCTTCATTGACTCGGGACTCTGATGTCTTATTACAGACGACAAACATGCCATCCATAAAGATCGAGTCTCCGTTATCAATATCACTTTTTGCTGAAATGACCTGACAAATGTTAGCACCATGCAGCCCGAGTTCGAGAATCGACTGACAGCTCGCTCCGCTTCTTCGCGATCCGCTTTGTCACATTTCGTGAAGACGCCAACCAGTCTACTCTTGTCTAATATATTTTCCTTGCAAATCTGATAAGCCCGTTGATTTCCCAGGTCAGAAGTTGCGGGTATTGTGCATCTAGCTTGCTATGAGTCTATGGGTTGATCTCGGCAATGTCATTTGAGGGTAAGAAACGTACATGATTGTGTTTTCCGGTCGCAAGATGTATTCCTTGGCTAGTTCCTGTGTCCCAAGAGGCTCTGGTTCATTGACACCATACTCTGAGGAGATGAGTCCTGGGAGATCCAGAATGTTGAAAGGAGATCTATTAGGCCCTTCAAGTTCAACTCTGACAATGTCTGGGACAAAGTTTTTAGCCCCCACTCCTTGACCTTTTCTGATGCCAATTTTATTCTCAGAGAGCTGAATATTCTGGTCAGCGCTCTATATATCCCAGACAAATGGCAATCACTCACATCCTTAAGCGCAGCCTCGAATACGTCCATGGTCAAGGTATCTCCCTCTAGACGGTACTCATCTGCAGCAGCATCGGCTCGTTGCAAGCCGTTTACATCTCGTGGTGCGCGTTCTAGGGAAATACGAAATCTTTCCCTACTGCCCTGTGAACTAGGGCTTCGGCGCGAAACGACACGAATCGGAAAGCGTGTACCAATCCCAGCCATGACGGGGAATGAAATGTCAGTCAATGTTCTGAGCAGGGACGATTTCCCAGAAGATTGTTCCCCTACGACAACGAGCTGGGCATTATCAGCTTGTACCTCTTCAAAATGGCATGATAGTCTAGACATACCTGTGGAATGGCCAAGTACTTGTGGGAGCCACAAGCTTGAAGCCTATCGATAGCATTGAAAAGGATTTGTCGTTTCTCATTATGGAATGGATCATCAACAACCATTCGAGAATCGCCAGGCTTATCTCCGTTAGTAGTTGATGAACTTCGAGGGGTTGCATTAGCCGTTCCTTCGGATGGACTTGCGTCTCGCGAACCAGAAGAATCAGCAGACGCGGATCCACTGTCTCCCTGCTGAGCGTGGCGGTCATGGTAGCCAGTAGATGTCTCTCCCGTTTCGTAAGACATGGTACTCTTGTTAATATTCTGAAATGAGTTTGAAGAAGGGTTGCTGTTCAAAGACATTGCGGGTTGGATAATTTGTTTTGTGAGTGACTGGGTTTCAGATAATGTAGTCTGTCAGCAAAAGTTAGAAAGGCGACACAGCAGGAGTTCGTCTCCTATATACAAGTACGGTATCAACGGGGTGTCAGGTCCTCTGACCTTTCGGCGCTATTACCTATAAAGAATGATGCCCGTTGGTGCAGGTGGTTTTGTTGCTAGGTCATGGGTATGTTACAGCCCTCTTCAACTAAAAGGGGAACAAAAGAAGGCAGTGCACGCATAAGTCTCGCATTGGGAGGTTTTATCAGCTGTTGGTCGTTAGCTTGCGTCATGAATTGCTTCAGAAAAAGGCATTGCGAAGGCTGCGCCGCTGCACAGGAGATTGTGATGCAACTTGGTGTTGGTTGAATACCCTGCAGCTGCATTTCAGCTTTCCTAATCCAGTAAGGAACAACACTGCGGACAAGGATCACGGAAGCTTCCGCGGGCACCCCTCGTTGAGATAGTGCTTCCGCGTGGACAATCCTCATACGAGTAATGATTTGTCGACTTCACCAACAGACTGACTCAATGGCCTTGCGCAAACTGACCCTGAATGATCGTTTGCTTTGGTGAATGTGTACCGCAGTCCTAAGCATGGCTGTTTACTTGACAAGTTGGAGCTACCTTGCCGACATAATGCCGCAGAAATATTAGAGCGGAGAAATGATTGACCTTCGGAATTCACAATGTTCGCATTTCACATCAACCAAATGTTCACTGCAGTGAGGATTTGAAGGAGAGTGCTTCATGGCCGTAAAGATGTCCAATTTATTGGTCCCCAAGATGACCGACGACTGCGGGATTATCCAATGGGAATGCTAGGATGTTGTTTCAGAAGCTAGAGAATACCGCTGCGTCGGGATTCATTGTGGATTAGGCTATCTGTTGAAGAAGCACTGCCAAGCGTAGAGAAGAATGAACAGACAGTGACTGAAGATGCACCTAATGGTAACCTGAAACGCTATTATTTATATCTATGCCATGACTAAGTGACCAAGTAAACCCGTCCCTCAAACGGCGACAAGACACCAGTCTGCTCCTTTCCAGAATGTGTCGACATAATAGGCACCAACTTGACTTCCTGTCCACTAACACCAAGCTCTTCACCCGTCAGAGGACTCAGCGTCTTCTCCTCGGTACTAAAGTTCAAAACAACTGCAACCTTGGAACCATCAACCTGCGACTCCTTAACAAAAGCATAAATATCTGGATCTTCTCGTCTAAGAAGCTTATAGTCTCCATAAACCATCAGATCAGAAAACTCTTTTCGGAAATGCAGTGCTTTCTTCCAGAATGAAAGCACGCTGTTTGGATCCTTTAGCTGAGATGCGACGTTTATCTCGCGTGATAGAGGATGGGCTTGCATCCAGGGCTCTTTGGCGTCTTGGCCTGCTGCTTCGGAGAAACCGCCGTGCTTGGCGTCACTCCAGCAGATAGGGATACGAGCGTGGTCTCGAGCCAGGTGTTGGAGAGCATTGAAGGCCTTGTCGATCTCTTGTTCATCGTTTGATCGCTCCTTGACTATATCGAGGAACTGATAACTCTCGATATCGACGTAGTTCTCTAATGGGTAGCTCTCCTTTGGTGCATTCACAGATCCAATTTCTTGTCCTTGGTAGACATATTGTGTACCGCTTAGACAAGACTGCAGCAATGCAAGAAGCTTGGCGCCTGCGACTCGGTATTCTGGACTATCGTTTGTGAAGCGTGATACAGAGCGTGCTTGGTCATGGTTCTCCATAAACACAGTCGTCCAAGCATCAGTCCCTTGAATCAGACTCTGCGTTCTACCAAAAGCATCTTTCAGCTGAGGAAGTGTATAATTCTTCGGTGTCGTCTCGTACTTGTGCGTCTTTCCAAAACCAATATCCACGACGTCAAACTGGAATACCATATTGAGCTGCTTCTCCTTCGCGCTGACATATCTCAGGACCTTTTTGAGATTCGGTGTATGAGGAAGTTCTCCAACAGTAATAGCTCCATATCGCTCGAGAATCTCATTCATCTCGCCGAGAAACTCGTGCATTCGAGGTCCATTGCAGTAGAGAAGGCCGGCAGGTTGGTATTTCGCTTTCGGGTCGGTGATCGGCGCGTCGGGAAAGTCTTGAAGCTTGGAGTACATGTTGACGGTGTCGACTCTGAAGCCATCAACGCCTCTGTCAAGCCAGAACTCCATTGACGAAGCATAAATCGCACGTCGCGTCTCTGGGTTTTCCCAATTGAGATCGGGCTGTTCTTTGGCAAAGAGGTGGAGGTAATACTCCTCCGTTGTCTCGTCCCACTCCCAAACACTACCGCCACCGAAATTGGAGCGCCAGTTATTTGGGGGAAGACGTTGACCATCTGGAGAGTACTTGGCAGGTCTCCAAATGTACCAATCGCGCTTAGGGCTATCTTTGCTGAGTCTTGACTCCTCAAACCAAGCGTGTTTGTCAGAAGTATGGTTAATCACAAGATCGAGCATAATCTTCATGCCCTTTTCGTGTGTCTTGCGGATTAACTCTTCCATGTCCTGCAGAGTACCGTATGGGGCGTAGACATCTTCATAATTGGAGATATCATAGCCCATATCGACCTGCGGGCTGTCGTACATGGGACATACCCAGATGACATCAACGCCTAGGCTGGCGATATAGTCCAGCTTGGATATAATGCCCTGGAGATCACCCATGCCATCGCCGTTGGAGTCGCAGAACGATGCAGGGTAGATTTGGTAGATGATGGCCTGCTTCCACCATTGCTTTGAGCGTCTGCTGACAGTCATTGTGAAGATGAGAAAAACGAAGAATACTTTACTTCAAAGAGTGTTTCATGCAAAGAGAATGATCTGAGCAGATTTAAATATCGTCTCATGGTAATTCACCCGCATTCATCTTCCCCAGATCAGGATGGGATTCCCCCGCAGCACTCGGTCGGACCGACGAGATACTTCCGCGTGCAACCCAAGCCATCCTTGCCTCAAAGTCGCGGAGTCTCCACCCCCAACATCATTGGTTCAATCTCGGACCGACGAGCTAACTGAACATTGATTGGTCCTTAACCGGACCGACGAGAACACCAAAGTCTAATCCCTCATCTCCATTTCTCAATGGCTCACAAGCATCTGCTGATCTCCGCCACTTTTGGTGTTTCACTGGTCAATGCTCGGCCCGATGAGCAAACCCCAGATTTACATGATTGTCTCCCCATGGGGGAGGTGAGGAGACACAACGGAGAGACTCCCTAGACTCCTCTACTGCTAATGACCTCCAGAGTCTCCCCCAGAGAAATAACCTCCAAATGTGGCTTGACGCCCGGACCGACATGGCTTCATTTACGCTTAATTCTAGACCACTCTGGCCTAGCACCGGTCCTATCACGGCCAACCCCGCGAAAGAACTCCCCTTTGCGCTAACAGTTGGTCCAAACCTTGTGTTACGATCCTGTTTTTCCTTTAATTTTCGCTTCTCGACAGCTTCAACTCCTTGAATCATCTCCAAGTATAAGATGTCGCGTATCGCTCACTGATTCACATCCAGATCATCACTCTCATCTCACCTTCTACAGTCTACTCCTCTTCATTGATCAACCTTCTCACCATGTCTTATGATACCAAGGTTGACAATGGCATCGCCCCGGTCGCGGTGCCAGTCGACGCGAACGTCGCTCATGAAGCTGCCGCTGCTACTGAGGCCGAGCACAACATGAGCTTGATGCAATCCTTCAAGCTCTACAAGAAAGCTTGTCTGTGGTCCATCTTCCTCTCCCTCTGTATTATTATGGAGGGTTTCGATGTTGTCCTCCTAAACAACCTCTTCGCTTATCCCCCATTCCAGAAGAAGTTTGGTGTTGAGCAGCCCGATGGCAGCTATCAATTGACAGCTGCTTGGCAATCTGGTCTCTCCAACGGAACTCTATGCGGTCAAATCATCGGTCTCTTCCTCAACGGTATCATCGCTGATCGCTTCGGTTATCGCAAGACCCTCATCGGTGCTCTCATTGGCTGCATTGGCTTCATCTTCATCATCTTCTTCTCTGAGACTCTGGTTCAGCTTCTCATTGGAGAGATTTTTATCGGTATTCCCTGGGGTGTATTCCAGACCCTTACCACCACCTACGCTTCTGAGGTCTGCCCTACTCATCTCCGCGCTTACCTCACCACCTATGTCAACCTCTGCTGGGTTCTTGGCCAGTTCATCGCCTCTGGTGTTCTCCGTGCCATGGTCACTCGCGATGATGAGCTCGGATACAAGATTCCCTTTGCTCTGCAGTGGATGTGGCCTGTTCCTCTCATCATTGGAATCTACCTCGCTCCCGAATCTCCCTGGTGGCTCGTTCGTCGCGGCCGCATCGAAGAGGCCAAGCGATCCCTGGAGCGTCTGACCGTCCGCAACAGCAATGTCGACTTCAGACCCGATGAGACCATCTCCATGATGGTTCACACCAACGAGATGGAAAAGGAAGCTCAGGCTGGTACTTCGTACTTTGATCTCTTCAAGGGTGTCAGTCTTCGCCGAACTGAGATCGTTTGTGTTACCTGGATGATCCAGACTCTCTGCGGTGCTACCTTTATGGGTTACTCTACCTACTTCTACCAGCAGGCCGGTATGGCTGTTGAGAACAGTTTCTCCATGTCTCTCGGCCAGTACGCCATTGGTGCTGTCGGTACTGTCTTTTCCTGGTTCCTCATGGGCTGGTTCGGTCGCCGAACCCTCTACCTCTATGGACAGCTTGCCATGTGTGTCTTCCTCTTGACCATTGGCTGTGTCGCCTTTGCCGGCCGTGACAATGTCGCTGCTCAATGGACCATCGGTTCCCTTCTTCTCATCTACACCTTTACCTACGATTCGACCGTCGGACCCGTCTGCTACTCTCTCGTCGCCGAGTTGTCCTCCACCCGTCTCCGAACCAAGACCGTCGTCCTCGCCCGAAACACATACAACATTGTCGGAATCATGACCAACATTATTACTCCTCGCATGTTGAACCCTTCGGCTTGGAACTGGGGTGCCAAGGCTGGTTTTTTCTGGGCTGGAACCTGCTTCCTCTGTGCTGTCTGGACCTATTTCCGTCTGCCTGAGCCCAAGGGACGAACGTATGGTGAGCTCGACGTTCTCTTTGAGCGCGGAGTTCCTGCTCGCCAGTTCAAGACAACTGAGATTGAGCGTCTTGATGCCGAGTTCCAGACCAAGGAAAAGGCTAGTGCTGTATACGTTGAGAAGGTGAACAGCAGTGCTTCTTAGATAGTTTAAAACGTGATTGTCAATGGGTATTTGGAATAGGCGTCATAGCGGTAATTAGTTAGTACAACAAGAGATGAATTGTTCAACATACATGCCTCTACCATTGCGACGTGTCAAATGCCGGAACTACCCCAGTAAATCTCCAGTTGAGGCTTGGCTCTAGACTCAGCTCGTCTGAATGTGGCGATGTGGGGTTATCAACAGACTTCATTAGCGTGATAAATCTCGTGCCTCTCGACTCCGCATCTCGTCTCGATCACTTCATTCCTCAATCAACAAACAATGACCGGAAGAATCTCAAAAGCCTGCGATCCATGTCGCGTTCGCAAGGTCAAATGTAGCGGCTCAGTCCCTTGTTCGCAATGTGGCCACCTGAACCTGGCATGCGTCTACTCCGCTGCAACCTCCAAGCGAAGACCTACCGTGCGAGGGCGATTGGTAGCGCAGATTCGAGAGGGGACGAGACCTGACGATGCAAGGTCCAATTCGGCTTCTCCACAGACTGATGATCCCTCGCCCGTCGCTTATAATGCGATACCGACGAGTATTGGGTCGGCGTATTCCTCAGACTTTTTTCTCAATCTGTTGCTCGACTATGAACGCGTTGTTTTTCCCGTCAATCCAATCATTCTCCCTTCGGAGATTGTGGCTGCAATTGAGGCGATGGACCAAAGCTTTGAGGACGCGGCGCTTGTGTATGCATATGCTGCTGTCACTATCAATCTGACGCAAACATCTTGGGATTCAGAAGGCGAAGCACCCGTCAGAATCACAGAGCTCATGAATCTGAGCTTCAAAGCGCACAGACAATCCGAGATGGGCGTTGGCATTCTCGGGAGGTTACCAGTCACAGTCAAGCGCATTGTCACATGCGTATTCCTGGAAATTTGTCTCATGGCCTTCAAGCGATTCGACCGCAGTTTTGTCATTCTCCGAGAGGCCATTGCGATGATCCAAATGCTCGATCTAGATCGATACAAGGATGCTACACTAACCGACCACGAATTAGCCACGCGACAACGTCTGTACTGCGAAATTTCCATCCACGAACGCTTTCTCACAATAGTAGCTGGTCATCCTGCTATTCTTCCCCCGCTCAGTCTCAGCGTCCTGACAACAGACCACGAACTTCCTCCCCACGTCAATCAAGGCTTCAATCGGCTGATTGAGCTATTCCACGTCTTGGATGATACCTTTTTGGCTCACTGGAGAGCCCAGCAAGATCCACAGGCCACGGCCCCAGAAATGACTGCTGCATGGATTGAGCATAAACAAGCTCAACTTGACCAGGACGAGTTTGATGCTGCAGAAACTGATAATGCGCTGGTGTCGAGTGGTTGGGGCTTAACGGAGCTTCAACACGTTGATCTGTTCATCACTCGTTTATGGATGAGAATTCTCGTCTGGCAGCTTGCGTTGTCTCAAGGTCTTTTACAATCAGCGGTACCGCAGAACTCTCATGAGGGCTTTTCGATGCATTTCCCCGCACAACGATTATCGACTCAACTACGGAACGTGGTCCTTCGATTGGAGAGGGTTGAGAGTATTGGACTACATGGATCTGGGATTCTGCAGAAGCTGTTTGAGATTACGAGTACTGTGGCGGATGTGTTGGCACTACCAATTGGACCAGGCGAAGAACAAGATGCTGAAGCGAGAGTTGAGGACTTTTTGTTCCTCGTAACGTTTTTGTTGAGCTTTGATAGGATTCATCAGAATCAGAGGGAGTACTTGAAGGAGAAGCTGAGTGCACTTCAGAGGGAACAGTCTGGGTTTCAGAATCTGGCTACGTATGACCCCGATGGCTGGTGTGATCAGCAGCAGCAGCATACGATGCAATGAAGCATTGAACACTAGATTCAAGCATTGAATATTAGCATCTCAAGCAGAAGTAAATCACACGCCAAAATGAACATACCCAGTGCAATAGCCTAGTCTCGTCATCACAAGCAACATCTCTCAGTCTTCGATGCTCATCAGCTGCACGCCTTGCCACCGAGCTCGTCGCCATGTGTCGCTATTACAACCCCCCGTATTTTCTCAAGCGCCGTCACCAGCACACCGTGACCCTGCTCAAGGCGTTTCAGCGCCATAGCCAGCCCTCTTCCAATATGCAGAGCCACCGCTGCGGTATTGGAAGCTAGTTGGACGACCTGGTCGAAGCAGATTCTGCTTATCGGAGTTCTCAAGAGACCGTATTGTCAGGCTCGGTAGCTGACGGCAATTTCTCAGGCGTCGGATACTTATTGCCAGTCTGAAGTATTGCTGCACATCTAAAGAATGGCCAGACCGGCAGCTATGCGATCGATGGGGGAGAGTTTTGGCCACGGAAGGCGATTGAAACTGTGAGAGAGCTCTTTTGTGGTCAGCAGTATTACCCATTCTCGTATACCGGTGGTCAAGGCGCGTGCCGAGGTTGACGAGATACCTTGCCCTTTCAGGATGGCTCATGGGCGACGTGTTAACTGCTTCTCGCAAACCTCGAATAGCTCCTCAAGATCTGTCCTCGTATTTTGTCTCTTGTATCTTTCCATGAGTCACATACCGAGGCTATTCAGATGTAAAGGTCGTTTGAGTAAACACGCGTTGCCGTGTCAACTGCTCAACTGACTGTTTGATGATATCAATGAGCCCTGACATCGAATATGCACCCTCCCTAGACTGTCTGTCTCTTAGCAGTAATGAAAAGCCTTTCAGATACATTTACTGTATTATAGTAAGTACTTGGAGTTACGTCGACCGCTTCCCAGCGAATCCAATCACCGATCGGTAGGATTGTTCCATCTGGCTCCGATATTATACCACAATGCCACCCAGCTCGTCGGCTAAACGAGTGACGGCTCAGAAGATCCAAGATAATCAAGTTATAGCTGGCTAGAGAGCCGAGGTCAGGACTAAGAAGGTTACTAATAAAGTTCTCCATATCGTCAGTGTCTTCCGGACACTGCATAGGGCCATTTATAGTTATTTAATAGTAGTGTGTATACTCAAATAGATGAACTATTCTATAAGTACCATTTCAAAGAGGAATACCGGCATGCAACTATAAATCGGATGCTAGTAGAAGTGCTATATAATAAGTGTAGAAGAATAATATAATATCTTTCTCTTCTTATAAGCTTTTACCTATAAGCTTACTAATAGATACTATTATAAACCTTAGGGTATTATAAAGAAAAGTAATTAAGAGGTATATAAAGGAATGAGTTCATAACTTTTAATAAATTTATAGCTCTAGTCTAGTGAAATTCTGATTTTGATTTATATATATAAATTATTTAATAATAATTAAGAGGCTGACTTGACTATAAATCCCGCTTGATAACATTACTTATTGCCCAACAGCTCAGAGATGTTGTCCCTTGGAGCCTCATGTTTCACAGATTCCCATACAGCATCAATCCGCTGAACAATTTCGTCTGCTAGAGGCCCCTTGGCCACCCCATCAAGAGTCCACTGCAACCGTTCAACATTACTAGGGCCAATAATAACGGCATCCCCATAATCAGGTTTCAAGATAGAGTTGAAGGCAACCCAGCGAATCGCCAAGTCATATAGTGAGCACCCAGCATCCCTAGCAATGCCTTGCCAGGTAGGGAGAGCGTCGAGAAGAGATGGCCGATTATAGAGAGTATTATAGGCATCACTAAGTAGCCCGCCATCTTTGGCGAAGCGACCAAACCCAGCCAGAACTTGCTGTTTAGATTTGGCCAGAAAGCCGCCAGCAGCTGGACTGTACGCATAGAAGGCAATGCCGAGTTCGCGAAGAATAGGAATAAGATCTTGTTCGTAGGATCGTGCGACAGGATTATAGTTTCCCTCATAGACAGAAGGCAAAACCCAATCCTTGGCTCTTTGATGGTCGTGAATCTTTCGCACCTCGTCAGGCGTATAGTTGGAGAGACCGAAGCGACGGAATGCACCAGCAATATAAAGCTCTTGAATGCCAGCAAGGGTCTCCTCAATGGGGATCGAAGGATCTGGGGAGTGCAGGTAAAGAATGTCGAGTTGATTGACCCGAAGCCTTTCCAGCGACTTTTGAGTGCGAGTCACAACCTCATCTCTTCGATACGAGCCCGGATCCATGATACCTGGCACTTTCGTGGATAGTTCGAACTTCTCGGAGGCTCCATTGTCGCCCAAGACTAGTTCGCTGTCCCCATAGGATTGAGCAGAATCGATCTCCTTGACACCGCCAGCAGCAAGGGCATCAAGGTAAGTTTTGACGTCGTCGGCCGCCCACTGATCCTTGGTCGAAAAAGTAAGAGCACCAAGAACAACCTTTATACCAGTCATTTTGAAACTTGAATCTGTGATAAGAGATGATACTTTTTTTGAAAAGATATATGTAAAGTGGATACAGAGTACAATCGCTAGATTGGGATATGACCGTATAATAAAGGGAGGCTGGGAATACATGCAATAGCGATTTTCATCTTTTATCCTCACTGGCTGATTACTACTTAAGTAGTAGCTTGACTTAAGCACATAACGATAAGAGTCGTATTCGTCCGACTTTTAGCCCGAGACCCCGGAGCTTAGCCAAACTGAAAGTAGTTCCATCACTGTAAGCTGGAAAGCCGATTCCGCTTACAAACGCCCGGCAGACAACTGTAAACGCCAGTGCAGGTCCGGAAGTTTCCAACTGGAGAACCACTCTCATCTCATGGATCCACGACAAGAAGCACCACACGGCTGTACCTGGATCCCAAACCTCACACGTGTCTTTTACATCCGTGGATATACCGGGCTCCTTAAGGCCAACTTTAAAGATACCAAAGTCCGCCGCGTAATGCGGGCTGTGTAAGGATGCTGTACTGTGCAAACGTGTTTGTAAGCAAGACATCTGTCCCACAGAAGGACTTGATTGTCTTGTCCTAGGCACATAGTGTGTCATTCTCGACTTGAAGCCCGCTCTACGCGAGCGGGGAGCGGGCTAGGCTGGCTGATTCATCGACTGGTGTGACGTGTCTAAGCTGCGCTGCAGACTTAGCTTAGTTCACGGAGGCGGGCTTTTAGGAATTGCCGTCTTTCAGGAGCCAGGATGAGACAAACTCTATTTGTCGCAACCAGACTGGGAGGCTTGCTCTAGCAATGACTAGTGCCATTGCATGTTTTCACTTTCAATATCGTATTTCTAAGCACAATCACGCAAGACTATTATTTCCATCAGTTCCGGAAGACTTGCCTAGCCCCAACAGCAAACCGCCACGCAATAGCATTGACACGACGCACGGACAATATCAAGGCAAAGTTTCAATTCACGGTGATGTTCCATGGGAGACACTTCACCAGCTCAATCAAGGGCTCTCACCGGTTAGCAGTTTCCGCAACCGTCGGTCCATTGCCACCGCAATCCCTCTATAAACGGTGATATAACTCCATTCCATGCCATTGTAATGCTCAAATCTCTAGCAATCATCTCCAAGCTGCCTGTAACACCGCATGATTATCAACAGTCATATTGCATTCTATTCAAGCTTCCACTCAGCATACTGCTCCAATTTCTATCCACCTTGACTTCTCTAATTGACCACGTGTTCTTAAACGTCACAAATGTGAAACGATCTCTTGCTTTCTATCAAAAGGTCCTAACTCCGCTTGGGATCGCGCGTCCTCTTGAATGGGAGGCCAAAGGCGCCCATCCGAATCATCCTATTGTCTATAGCTTTGGTCGTGCAAACCGCCACTTTCTCTGGATCAAGCCGGGATCTGTCCATGGCCCCTCTCACTTTGGCCTTGCGTGCAAGAGTGAGAAGGAAGTCGATATGTGCTATGAGATAACACTTCGTGAGGGGGCAAAGCCTGACCGGGTTTATGGAGGGGCTCCGTCTCTTCGTCCATATCATGGTAGCATCCTTGATCCCGACGGGAACGAAGTGGAATTCACATACAAGAAATCTCAGCATCCGTCACCGGGCACGGATTAGGCTGCAATATGGCATCGTTGGGCTTCTAGAAGGCAGCCCGAGTTGTTAAAAGCTTCTGTTAAGCTTAGGCTTGAAAGGTAGATAGATACAATACCATAAATGAAGAAGAGGGGCATCAGAGGAGTCCTTGGAGACTAGAAGCTGGAGACAAGATTGTAGAAATATGCCAAGGAACTCAGCTTCCCAGTATAGGCATAAGATCTGAAGATATATCCTTTGTGTAATTAGATTCCTAACCCAAGGTGCAGAAGCTGAGGGTATATAATACCTCTCTAGCCGACGAGATCGATGGTTGTAGGCCATTGCGGAGATGAAAGGACCATTTCTTAACTACGACTATGTGTCGTTAAGTACAGTTCACGACAATGGCCCTCATGCCTACTATGATTAGCATGGCTGGAGGGGGACCAGTCTCTTGTGTGAGGCGAGATTCTTGTGTAGGGCAGGATCGAGGCAGGTAACGTATAGTAGATCGAAGGCTTGCTGCAGTTCAGCGGTGTAATTGCGCGAGTACCGAGCTTTCCATTAATAATCGACTAGGTAGGCAGCTCGGGGTTTTCGGTGAAACCTGCCTCCCACTTTACCCACCTAGCATTGAAGACTATTCAACTAAAGGAAGATACTTTGCATCATGTGCTACAAGTTATGTACGGAACCACGAATCGATACTTTGGCCTCTACTTAATATAGCCACCGGCTGATTTCCTACTCACCAGCCAAAACCTCGTTCCAAGACTGCTTCGCCACGTAGTCGGCAATAGTTGGGAGAGAAAGCGAACTGCTTAGCTATTTTGTTTCAGTAAGTATACCAGGATACGATATCACGATAACTCTGGAGAGAACATTATCTTACCTCCGCAGGATGCATAATAGAAGTATCACCTCCCGTATATCCGAGTTCTTCCATACATGCTAGGCTTTCGCATAACGGCACTTGCAGACTTGGCAGGACCCTAGTGAGGAATTCCTCTTGGGGTACAGTTACGAGCTTCGAATCATAACCTGTAACAGAGGCAAATGAGGCAACAAACTGTTGTACGGAGATGAACTCTCTATATCCTATCAAATGCTTCCCAGGTTTTCCTTCAAGAAGGGCTCTAACCAGAGGCCTCGTATCTTCTTCGGGTGCAATAAAAGGCAGTTTCAAGTTGGGGCTCAACATGGTAATGAAATGAACCGATCCGTCGTTTTGCTGCGTACTGTTAGTCGCGTGAATTTGAGCGGGCAAACGGGGTGTGGCCTACCTTGACGGGCTTCAAGAAAGGGTATTCGATAAAGTTTTGGACGAAGAATCCAGCTTCAGTGATACATGTCCTGTTCCACAGTGCCGGATGTCTCAGTGCGACATAATCGGCGGCCGCTGCCTTTGAATCCCAATGCAAGACATTTGTATACTTTCCTCCCGACCATTTGGAGATGTTTGGAAGCAATGACAAGATAAAGCGCTCGAGGGCGGGGCTCGTCGCTGCTGCGTCGATAGCATTGCATAGGTATTGGGTCTCATGCGCAGATGCGGAAGCTTCATGACTTTATCCCTGAGGAGGCTTATCTTGAGCTATGAGATGCAACAAGGTTTGAACATAGTTTCTAACGACAAAAATGGCGTTGGCACCCTCGAAGGCCGACTTGAGCGTCTCAGGGATGCCCAAGTCGGCTTCAGCCACTTCAACACCACGTTTAATGAGTGATCTTGACTTGGGGCTGCTTGAAAAGCGAGTGATGGCGCGAACCTTCAAGCCAGGCTATCTCAAGAAGGTATCGATAACTGAGTCACCTTGAAAACCGGTGGCACCCGGTACAACGATTATTTTGGTTGACGACATGGTTGCGAGGGCAAGATGGATGGATATGGCAATGATGGTTGAGTGTAATGAATCCGATTGATTAACTGTAAAGGCTAGACTTATGCTTCTCATCCTTTGGTAATTCCTCCCGAACCCTTTATACTCCAGCTCTTATCTAATTGATAGCGCCACACTTGTAGGCGCCGTTATAATATGGCATTTACCAGATAGGATTCTTGCAAGAAGTTCAACGCGAACGAACAGCTAAGCCTGGACCTATACTCCTTTTACTCTAGGCGATGAATAAGGGTTTTTAGTGGCAACCCGCGCTATTATCTACGTCCACTCGTGTCCGCTTCCGCTTCTGCCCGCTTCTGCATTTGCTAGTTATAGTCCACAGAAATCTGTCTCCACAACAACGCAGGTTCCTCTGGAGCTTGAGTTTTTCCGGCATCCTCCTTGACTGAGGGACGATTGTCTGTACTATGCCGCCCACCTTCCGCACCGTCATAGAATGTCTTCCAGCGAGTCGGACTCCGTCGTCACTAAAACGTCTAGCACTATCCAGGTAGTCCACTATACTCTTAATACCTGGTCCACTACTGATTCAGCCATGGAGAGCATTCCAAGTTCACAAGGTTAAAGTTGGTTGGGCTGTGTTTCCGGACCGTGACACTCACTCGCCATCAAATCCTCAATGGCCCATTCATCCGGGATATGTATTTGGCTTATATCGATATTGTTGAAAAGGCTGCCCGCATCAAATGGCCCCGCTGTTGATAATGGATCGTCAAAAGTCGGTATTGCCATAGGGTCCAGGCCATAGGTTCCAAGGTCTGGGGGATAACAGGTTTTTGTCAGAGTTTGCGGACCTTGTAAGAAAGTGTCTGGCAAAGAATCCAGTGCTGAAGGGTTCCACGGATCAAGCACATCACTAAAGTTCCATGAACTTGGTATACCAAGACTCGGTGTCGAAATTGGTTCGATAGTTTCGGTCATATCATGAGAAGGCGTTGAACTCGGGGCACAGCATGAGCGAGCTGGTGTCAGGGAAGTCTCTGTAGGCATACCCGCAGGTTCAGAAGGCGACAAGGCAGCTGACGGTGTTGAGCTGTTGTCTGTAGAGAGCGGCGATTGAATGCCCTTCTTATTTCTGCGACCTGTCTTGTGCGCACATGTGCAAGTCTCGCCCTCATCGCAAGAGCATCGCTCTGAATACGGAACACAGTCAGTATAAACTCTAATGAGATAGCACAGAAGGGAGCATACCTTGTCCGAACTGCTTCAGCATGGCCTGGTGAGATGCCGATGCGCATTTGCATTCCGTATGAACTGATCGGGAGTTGCGTAGGGTCCTACAGTGATTACACTGAGATACCGGACGTCCTTTTCTGCTGACTTTTAGAAGCGGGCGGTCTGTCCCGTGTTATCATGAGTTTGTGTCATGGAGGGTCGATCCCTGCCATCACAGGGTACTGACCAGTATGCTGGCATTTAGCGACGCGGTGGCCGCGAATGCAGCTTTCGCAAGCCAGCTTCTCTACGTTGGAAGTCATCCCTGGAGAAGCTTAATAACAGAAATAGTATGGTAAATCAGGGAAAGGTAGAAGTCAGGTACAACACAGTCTTGAGAAAAGATTGAAGTGGAGATGGATTTCGTAAACGACACCTGGAAAAGTAAAATGGATAACCAGCGTACATCCAATACCGGGTGTATGCAGTTAAAGGGTGCACAAGATGGCCAATTATAACCATTTTTGATAATCGATAAGCGATAAGCGATAAGCCAGTGAGAAGTGGGGGGTATGGCGTGGAAGACACAAACTGGTCTACTAGATATTGATTTAAATGATTATTCATTAAATATAGGTTATATACGTACTGAATCATTAATCAATTTACATTTATAGGTAACAGAAGCGATAATCTACAATCTTGTAAATACTGTTATTATTAACACTAAAGTTCTAGGGCTTTAATTAACAAGCAGCTTGCACTCTTGTAGTGCGGGGCAGTAAGACATGTTGGTCACTCATCACCTATGCCTTAGGTGCCAAAACATACGATCTTGATGTGTTCTAGACCAAATTCTAGTATCTGTAGTGTACAAGTGTTTTCAAAAGTGGCTGACTGAATGATTATAGCTAGTTCTAGCGCAACACTATACCAGATCAGAAAGCGGTTACATTAGCTTTTTGACACATTGTTATCACATGGCAACTGAATTCGATAGCTGTATCGCAAGGTTGAGATATATAAATCACCCAAACTCCCCACTATCTCTTTTTTCATTTTCCTTTAGACTTTCAACTTAAAGTTAGCAGCTTTCCAGTACCCATTATATATACTCAATACGCCTAAGCCCATAAACATGTCAAACCTATACATTCTCAATATTATCAATCAATCCGGTAAAGAAGCCGATTACTCCATTAACTGTCCGTATGAAGATTTACCCCATGTTACGGTCCGGGACAGAGACAGCTGGATGACGGTCTTGAACCTCAACCAGCACTACAGTGAGCACTGAAACACTGCTAGGCTTGTATTAAATCAGCTGACCTCTCTCCAAGTTCCCATCACTGTCTCAGTACTTCCGCAAGGCAATTCCCCATCTGTTGATTTCATTCTTGCTAAGAATGGACAAGGTGTAAGGGGAGATGTAATACATAGTCCTGGAAATAAGCTGATAGCTGAGATTGGAAATAACATTGGAACTCCTTTGTAGGATTCTCTTTTACTTTATTTAGGCTAAATTAATAAAATTCTAATAAGAGTATCAGCTTAACTTAGGGGCTTTCGTCCCGATGTTGAGTGTAAAGCCTCTAACAGTTGGCATCAAAGTATACCAGCTACCACGTGGAAATTGTCAGCAGAGAAATAAGACAGAGAAATTAGCCAGTAAATAGAATACTAAGAAATGTTTCTCTAAGGTTATAACCAAGAAAAGCGAATTAAAAAGGCAAAGGTAGAGGCTATCTATAGTAGAGCTCTCACAATAGTTCTGTCTGCCATCTATGTCGTCTGTCGTCTAATGGTTCTCATCGATGCTTACAGATAAGGCGATCCGTCAAGCGCTTCAGTAACCTCACGTGCACCTCGAATGCCAGATCTAATAGCCCCTTCCATATACCCCTTCCAAACAATAGAGGTCCCCGTTCCGATAAAGTGAATGTTCTTAAAGGGATCACGGATAGATCTTCCGGCACCTGTCAGCAGCCCAGGCTTCATGAATGGGCTAGGTCCACCAAGAAACCAAGGATCCTTGAGCCAGTCCTTCTCAATGATGTTAATAGGCTCAGGGACTTTGTCGACAACTGTACCGAAAGCGTCGTTGAATTGCTTCATCACTGTGTCCTTGCGTTCCTGCTCTGACAGCTGAGACCACTTTCGTCCGGGCTGGCCTATATGGAAGCAAGTAATGCTGTACTGCCTATCCTCAAGAACGACAGCATCTCGAGTAAATAAGATGAGGCCATCCATGGATGTCAGCACACCAGAGAGATTAGCATTGCGCCACCAGGGTTCATTAAATACTAAGATAGACTTTGAGTAATAGCCAAGTTCAGTAGAATAAGCAAGCTCTTTCTTTGCTGGCGGCAGGTGAGGCTCAAAGTCGATCTTGGGATAAACAGATGTCGGAATCGAAAGAATTACTTTCTTGAAATGGTATCTGTGACCGCTCTTCGTTTTGATAGTACAGCCTTTCTTATCTTGGATAATCTTGACCACGGGAGAGTTGAGTTTGATCTTCTTCCTGTCGAGCTTCGCAGCTAGCTTGATTGCAAACATCTCATTACCTGGTTTGTTGGCTCAAGTTCAAGTCAAATGCAAGGCACTCACCCTGTCGATTTCGCAGGTATTGGCTTCCATACTTGGTGTCAGATGATATGTTTGCAAGACCAGTTCCGCTCTTGATGTAGTTGATGAGAAACAAGGCACTGAGTTCATCCGCCTCGACACCAAGTAGATCTCGCGCTAACATAGTCACAAGAACCGCGGCGATGCCTTCTCTAAACTCTTCGTTTGCGAACTCCAAAGCTGTCATGGAGTCGAGCTTCCCAGCATCAGGGCCGAGGTGAGGATGTTCAAGGCTAGATTGATCAACATATTCTTGCAGCTTCGTCATGATTGTGAGAATCTCAGCGAGTTGCTCATCCGTAAACTTCAAAGTTAGTCGAGTTCATGGAGACTGGACCTTTTACGGTAATACCTATCCCACTAAGTGAATTCTGGTCTAATAAGGATTGTTGGAGGGATGATGCTCCAAGCTTGTGACGCCTCAAAATACGGACCAAACGTACCTGAAGCAAACAAAAGCTCGACAAGACTGAAAACGTAACCTTGATAGATAGATAATAACTACAACTTTGTTTGAAATTACACAACTGTCGTCTTCGAGTTGGCATAGTGTTTAATCACCTGCAAAGTATTGCCTTACCCTGTATCTCGCTATCACGATTGGCGCCAGGACCCCTGTTACAAGAGTGACCGCGAGCTGACGCGATGGCGAGGCACGTGCCGACGGCACGGTACGGAGTAATCATGCGGCTCATCAATTGAAACGAATCACGCATATTGTTTGTTTTCATACTACTTGAAGACTACTAATGTGCTTTAAGCAACCTTGGAGATCTTGAATCCACCAGGTAGCCTGGTTTGGAACACTCCCTTGGGATCGTACTTCTTAGCAACCTTGCGAATATACTCAACATTCTTAGGGCCATAAGTAGAGAGAGGATCCTGAGTAAAGTCGGCATAGTTGAGATACTCCCAATCGACAGCAGCACCTTGATCGATACTGTACTGCTTCATCGTCTTGCGGAAGCGTACCATACGCTCACGAGCAATTTTCTCTTGCTCAACGCCGTTAATCATCAGCTGGACTTGGAACATGACG
Organism: Fusarium ramigenum; assembly: GCA_013186855.1. Classification (NCBI taxonomy): domain Eukaryota; kingdom Fungi; phylum Ascomycota; class Sordariomycetes; order Hypocreales; family Nectriaceae; genus Fusarium; species Fusarium ramigenum. Next base: position 59,258 of record JAAOAT010000638.1, read on the forward strand.
GCGTTGTCCTTCTCGCGGTCAAGACCGACGACATTGCCGCCTCGCTCGAGGGAGTGCTTAGAAAAGATGGTGGGGATGGCCTGGAAGATGGCGTGGCAGATAAAGTCGCCGTCGGGGGACTGAGCCAACCAGTCGCTGACGAACTGCTTGTGCAGTTCCAGAGCCTTCTTGTACAAGCCGAGCTTGTTCTTGAAGGTGATGGCGAACCAGACGTTTCTAGCAATGTTAGTATCGATGCTGGACAGGCGAGGGACTGGGACTTACCGGTATCCTGCAACAAGCTCAAGCTCAATCGTCATGTTGCGATGAGTATCCTTGCGCAAGTTGGAGGTCTCATAAGGAATCTTCCAGAACTCGTCCAAGGCCTTTGGAGCGACAGCACCAGTGGTATCCTCATACGAGACAGTGATGCCAATCTTCTTATTTTGAGGAGTATAACTCCAGAAAGGAATGACTGAGCCATCCTGGTAGTTGACGATGTTATCGGTCCAGTCTTTGTAGGCCTGGACGTGCGCATCGGTGGTTTCTTCGGCCGAGTACGTGACCAGGCCACCCCAGAGGAGAGGAGCGTCGAAGGCCTGGACGTCGAAGCGGGTGACGATACCAAAGTTGGCTGAGCCGCCCTTGAGGGCCTTCCATAGATCGGCGTTGTTGTCCTTGTTGGCATTGACGATGCGTCTGATGGAACATTAGTAGACGTTGCTATAGCGTGCGTGTACATACCCATCGCCGAGGACAACCTCAAAGTTGACAACCTGATCACAGCCAAACCCCCGACGGGCTGTATAAAAGGTATTGCCACCGCCAGTCAAGAAACCAGCGACACCGACAGTCGAAGTGCGACCACCTGCAGCAGTAGCACCATATGGTTCAAGAGCACCGTAGACATCTCGCCAAATGGAACCAGCCTGGATCTGAGCAACCTTCGTATTCTTGACATACGTAGTCTTGTTCATCAATCCTATGCGTGTCAGGTGTTTCACGTTGAACCAATGGCAAAGACAACTCACCCATGTCAATAGTGACACCATCGTTAACTGCAAGCAATTAGACAAACTCAATCAAGCGAGCATCCAACTCACTGTTATTCGCTGCCCAAACGGTATGTCCACCGCTTCGAATCGCGAAGTTACACTTTGTATCGGCCGTCAAGGTCTTGATAATCGTAGATACATCCTTGGCACTCTCGGGCTGAACGATACAATAAGGTTCCAGCTGCGACGACACGGAAAAGTACGACGCAGTGCGGGTCTTGTAGCCGTTACTATCGGGATAGTAAACGTGCTTCAGACCCTTTGCTTCAAGTGAGGCACACTGAAACGCGAAAGGTCAGTGACATTGCTTTTTCTCCTGAATGCGACAGAAATAGGCTTACGCAAGTCTCCATTGCTACGGCGGGTGAAGCAGCGAGGAGGGCTGACGCCCAAGCCAAGACCGAGGCACTCGTCTTCATGATTGCGATGAAACGGGATGTCACTTTGAGGGGGGGAGAGAAGATCTGAGAGGACAAGTCTGTGCGGGAACTTGGGTACCTTTTGTTGATGGGCAAGATCGTCTTGTGCAGAAGCGGCTGAGGAACTGGCGGGTTCGTGGACCCTGGTTCTTTGGGGGAAAATCACGCAGATGGAGTCGAATGCTGGGGGGAAATGGGGATGCGATTGGTTCGTCAGATGGGCTGGAGGTTGGATTTGGTAAGGGATTCATGGCATTACTCGATTATGCATGTTGGTTGATCCTGCATAGATGATCTTGATCGTTTTCGGCCATGACCCCGGGATTAATATGGGTTATCCATAGGTGAGGATGCGGGCAGGCAAGGTAGCAGGTGAGGTAAGACGCAAGCATCTACCAGACAGTATGAAGAGCCATGTGTAAGACAGAGTTTGTTGTGCAGGTTATCTGATCGCTAATTCCCATAAACTATGAAACAACTTGACTGTTCAATTCCCGTCTGGCTCTCGATTGACGAGAAGTTAGTGCTGAATCAAGCTTAAGCTCAATCGATGCCATGCCTAAAAGCTAGCTCAAAGTCTGCACCGATAGTGGATTAACGACCCAAAGACTCGGTGAACTCGAAGTCTCCAGGGGAGCCATTGTTCCCTCAATCAGCGGCACATGCATTCTGCAACCCTCAGGGGATATTATCCGAACGTTACATCGGCAGTTGGGGCTGACGGTTCGTAGTCAACCGTAAAAGGCGGGGATTCATGACGATCTCTTGATCTCGAGTCATGGCCCTTGTTCACAGCCCGTTACAGCGCGGAATTACCGTGAGAACAGACCAGCCAAAACCTGTCTTTGTTCTTCAGGCCTATACTCGTTATGGAAGGCCGGCATAACTAATTCTCTCTACCCGGACGGCCCGTCAAGTTTGACGTTTTATTTCTTCCCTCTAATCTCGCCTGACGTTTCCCCAATAATTAAGGTTCAACCCCAGTCAATTCTCTGTCGTCTCTTTTCTCTCACATGGAATCTGTAGGGAATATACCCCTTTGCGTAGTGATCATCAAATCACGTTCAGTTGTATATCAGTAGGCGATGTGACTTGAAAGATTTGCACGACTTGATGCCCAAGTTGACACCTAACGATTCTGCGTCTCATTATTTCCATTTTATCCCGTCATGTCGTTCTGAGTTTGCACTACGCGGGGATAAACTCTCGATTAACTGTTACAATGTCGTTTCCTGTCGTCAATGGTGTCGAGGTTGCGGTGGCGCCTCCATCGGGGTACAAGGTTGACTTTGAGAACCCGTTGACTGATGCGTCGATGGTGAGGAATGCATATTGGATTTTTGGGCTGGAGTTTGCGATAGCGACGGCGTTTTTGGGACAGCGGATGTATACGAATGCGGTGATTTTGCGAAAGTTCTTGATTGACGATTGTAAGTGTCCGATGTTCTTTTCTTGGAATTTCACTAATTGATTATAGATTTAATTCTTTTCGCTTGGGTACGAGAACCGATCTACTTCAATGACATTCACTAACAGTTTAGGTCCTTTCTATCGCGGCTCAATCATGTCTTCTCAATGCATACAGTCGAAAACTACTTGGTGTCCACGCATGGGAGATGCCAATCGACAGCAACACCCAGGCTAACCTACTGGTCATGTGTACGACGTTGACTTATATCCCGACGACAATCCTTTCGAAGCTTACGCTCTGCTTCTTTTATTACCGTCTCTCGCCATCTCTATGGTACCAATACTCGGTCTATTTCACCGGCTTCCTCTGCAGTGCTAGTCTCATCGGCATTTGGTTCAGTGTGCTGTTTGCATGCAAGCCCATCGCTGCAGGATGGGATGTGAGGATGTCGGTTGGGGCTACTTGCATCAATCGCCCTCCCATCTACATCACGCAAGCTGCCTTTGGTTGCATCACTGATGTGATGCTGCTCGTGTTACCTATTCCAACAGTTGTCGGCCTACAAATGTCTACCCGACAGAAGCTTGGTCTCGTTGGCCTCTTCGCTATCGGTTCTATTACTCTCATCACATCCATTGTCCGGCTGGTTCTTCTTCTGCCAAGTCTGTCAAATCCCGACCAGAGTTGGTCATTGGCAGAAGGATGCCTCTGGGTGTAAGTCTTCACCTGTCTTTTGTATAACCCATCTGACACAGACAGTATCATCGAAGCCAACCTTCTCATCATGTGCGGCTCCCTCCCAACACTTCGTGTCTTTCTCAAGAACGTCGCCCCTCGAGTTCTCGGCGACAAAAGCACTCGGAAAGGCAGTGAAGAGCAAAGTGGAAGCGCCAACTTTGGTCTCCATACCTTTGGCGGTTCTAATGGTCCACGACGCAAGTTTGACACGCTCGTGGAGCTGGAGCATGATACTCACTTCAACAGAGTGAGCTTGCGGCCTGAAGGACTGGGTAAGACGGATGTCAACATCTACAGTGGTAGATCTGATGAGTCATTGGAGAACAACCCAACTGGGGATAATGATAGTGAGGACGGCATACTGCAGACGCGTACTACGACTGTTAAGTATACGAATATGTAGCTTATGAAAAGTAATAGTAATTGAAATGGACCCGCAGTTAAGGATCCCTAGCTTTCCAGCCAAAAACAAGATCGTAGGCGACAGTGAGGGCAACGAGCATATTTCCCGGATTTGTTGAAAGGCGTTCTTCACCCTCGTGCCTTGGCTCTTCTGATTCTTAATCTTGTCTATGTTAGACTGTTGTACAGAAAATATAAGCCCTGTTGCCTTAGGCCCCTAGAGTAGGGACCTTATACTTTTGTGCAGGCCTTTGGCACAGTGGTTTAGTTTAATAGTTATGAGCCTGGGAGGCCTAAAGAGGCGCCTGTAACTTCTGATTTGTGCAGAGACTACTGTTTAAACTTTAGTAAATATGTGAATAAAAGTGTAAAAGTAAGGACTGAGTTATATAGAACTGGAGCAATATTTTATCTGGAAGATTCTGTATAAAATAGGGGGTGTGTTGTATAGAAAATATAAGCCCTGTTGCCTTAGGCCCCTAGAGTAGGGACCTTACACTTTTGTGCAGGCCTTTGGCACAGTGGTTTAGTTCAATACAGACCCCTGACTGATTTGGCTTATCTAGAGTGGATACCTGTTCTTATCTGTTGGCGGGTCGACCTTAGATTGGCGACCTGAAGTGGGACCAGTAGCTGAAACTCATCTTCAACCAATCTTCACGGTGCAATCACAGCACAATCATCAACTAACATGTCCAACACGCGCATTGAGATCGACCCTGAGGGCGATACTCTCCTCATTCTCCCAGTAAAGCCTGTGCCTACCCAAAATGAGACCCCAGATGCTCCTACTGAGAAGCACTACCTTTGCTCCAAGAAGCATCTAACCCTTGCCTGTCGTCGGGCAGCAAAACTCTTCTCAAGTCAATTCAAAGAGGCTGCAGTTGAGCCAGACGGCCTCTATCACTGGAAATTCGAAGGAATCTTTGACCCCGAAGCATTTGAGCTCGTTTTGAAGATCATCCATGGCAAAACACGCAATGTTCCCCGCAGTGTCAAGCTGGATCTGTTAAGCGACATTGCGACGATCGTCGACGATCTCGAGTGCCATGAGGCTGTGGCCTTTTTCAGTACAAACTGGCTCTTTGGATGGACTGCTGACTGGCTTCAGCCCGGACAGTTGAAGGACAAACCATTGGCTCAAGTGATACTGGCATCCTTTGTCTTTGAGCACTCATCCCTCTTCCAGACCTACACAAAAATGGCTATCAGGCACAACATCGATGTCGTATCGACTTATGATCTCCCAATCAGAGCAGATGTTTCTGGTATGTCAGCTAGTGCAGATTGATGACCTCAACTGACAATTCAGACAAAATCGAAACCACAAGAATCGAAATTCTGCAGCGTCTTGTCGATGGGCTAGACAACCTTCAGACCAAAATCCTTGCAGACAAGGTAGGTTGCAATGAAGCATGCCGAGCCACGCTACTGGGAAGTCTGCTGCAAGGAATGAAAAAGTCAGGAGTATACCCCCACCCGTCATCACCATTCCCCAAGCTATCCCTCGACGCTGTACTCGCATCACTAGCCAATGTGCAGTCGCCAGCCTATTTCGGACCGCAAAGTCAAGCACCTCTCCTCAACTATGCTGGCAGATGGAACCTTGATCCTACATCTGCGAACCTCGTGTCCGGAGGGCTTATTGGATATCCATCTGGTCTTGTCCAGGGTCAACCAAAGCCTGTAACAGCTGGAATCAATACTCCTTCTGCATCGGCTTCTCAGCAGACTACCACCGCCGGTGGGCTCTCTCGGCCTTCCGGTAGTCTTTTTGGTAGTAGTAGTACTCCTCAAAACACCAATACTCAATCTTCGTTCAACTTTGGTCGCCCCTCTCCCTCTTCGGGCAGTCTCTTCGGTACACCTACTGTGTCTCAGACCGTCAAAAGCCCTCAAGTAGCTTCTCAATCTGGGACCAAAGGTTTATCTGGCTCTAATGCTGGGACCACTTCGTCCACGACAGAGAACCCAGAGCAGCCTGGAACTATCGTTAGGCATAATTGCCGCCTAAAGGATCTTATTGAACCGTTGCTAGTGGCAGCTGAGAAGGAGATCACAGGCCTGAAACTTGCAGACTTCCCTCGGCCGTAGTAGCAAAGGGGTATCATAGTTCATGAGTTGGTCTAGTGGTAATAGGTTTGCGTATTAGTCGACAACTTCAGGTTATGAGGAAGGATACCTGTTACTCTTGTAAATACTGTATTGCTATGTTTACTCGCCGCACTTCTGCCAGTGAATAATAATAAACTTCAAAAGAACAAATACTGGCTGTTGGGGAGGCCTCTCAGTATGACCCTGGTAGAAGCTGAGACTGTACTAATAAATAAGGATATCATGTACAAATAACTAAACAAGACTATTTCAATGCAGCCCCATCCCTCTCAAGAGCCCAACCAACCAAAACGTCAGGACTCTCTTCAATCTCGTCCTTACAGCTCATCAACCACTTCCATTCACTTTCAATGGCCTCTGAATGCCAGACCCATGCGACGTAAAGGTCATCAAGAACCCGAGGTAGCGAGTTCTGAGAATCACGTACTTTCGCCCGGTCCAATAGATCTTTCCATTGTCTGAGACGCGTTTCAATAAGGTCAAGATCTACACGCAATAAGCTCAAATTGTCACCAGGGTTAAACCAGGGCGTCTGTTCAAGGAGGACTCTCCACTCCCCAGCCTCGACTTCTGGAAGGTGGCGAGCCGGCGTGTAGTGGTGGAAGTTGAAATCCTCACACAGCCGTGATGCAATGACGCGGAGTCTCTCGTCAAGGAGTCTCATGATCCATTTCTTCAAATGTCCAGCGAGTTCTTCTCGGCCTCTGGTTTCAACGAGGCATCTGTTGCAGCACATCGCGTCCCAATCTCGGCCAAACATCTCTACTTCCCCGTGTAGACTGTGCCTCCATCCACCATGGAGGAGCCCTTCTATTCGAAAAGACCGAAGCTCTTGCCAGCCCTCGCATCTGGTGCACCGAGCCATATAGATCGGATACAGATATTCCCTGACATTAGCTTTTCGGGTGGAGGGCTCCTTGCTTCTTAGTGTACCCAAGAATGCTGGAAAATGACGATCTAGATCTTTCGTAAAGTAGATTTGCCGACTTGGGACGACGGGAAATTTCGTACTACCACGAAGGCCCGCGGACCGATGATAAGTGAAGACGCCTTTGCGAAATTGACACTCATTACACTTCCGAAGATATCTTTTCTTGCCACAGTCGTCGTTTTCAATGGATCGGGCCATTCCATCAAACAGCTCCAGTTGTTCTTCATCGTCCATATCGCGAAACTCTTTCTCAAACAGTTTCTCAAACCCAACCAAAACAGTGACGTCTAGATTTTCCAAGTGTTCCGCCGGATCCCCGTCGACATCACACATGACGCCCTTTGTCACCGCGAAAAAGTAAAGCGCGCGCCTGCATTTGTCGAAACGATATGCCTCGGAGCCGCGCAACAATCGATGCTGCGGCCGCCAGTTGGGGCGATGCTCCCAGGTAGTGATCATGCGAGCAGCATCATAGCTCAGGAGAGGCTTCCGGTGTCCCAGCCGTAGTAGGGATTGATTGTCAAAGCATTTGTGGGAAAGAAGACGAAGGCAATCGGTGCAAGCCCAACGCATTGATTCCCAAGCCTCATCTTGCCAACTGGGCTCTAATCTGCTGTCCCTTGACCGAAAGGTGAGAGTTGGACCGCCGTGCTCAGTCAACAACTCGATTTGAAGGAGACGCTCGATTAAGTGTCTCTTTTGTGGGTTGATAAGACGTTTAAAGTGTCTGCTGGATTGGCTGAGTGAAATGAGGCCAACGGGGTCGAGAAGACGGATGATCTGACATTGGATCTCGTTCGGAAAGTCACTCAACATAATGATAGGGGCTCGTATCTAGCTGTCTGAGCAATTATAAACTTATGCAGTCGAATAGAGGGCAAGAGGCTTTTAACTCTAAATATAAAACGCGCTGTTGATTTAGTAGTATAAAGATAATTAGACATTGAGTTATATAGAGAGCAAATGAATTGCGTTAATAAACATAGATAGCTGACTAATACCGACTCCAATCTCGAGTTTCAGGCAGTTAACCTAACTATTAGCTTATTTCAGTAAAGAAAATCTTATTTA
>JAAOAT010000640.1:0-21318 GCA_013186855.1 Fusarium ramigenum
CAAGGGTTTGAGGGTGATTCAAGATCTGGAGTTGGATGTGTTTGGGTGGTGAGATACCGAGCCGACGGCGGCGCAGACAGCGTATTTTAATAAACGATCGGTAAACTTTTCCCCCTTCCCCGCATTCATTCCCCTCGGAGACTCGGCTCCACCCCCGCAAGTTAACCTCCCTCTTAGATCGCATCGCATACGAACCAATCGGAGTCTATTCGTTACGCTATCAGACTAAGTTAGCACCAAGGTCCAGACCTGACTCCGACCCGGAGGCGATTCAATTGATATAAACCTCGTTTCGTCGCTGGTTTAGACATGAAAACATCAGAGTTCATCCAGTTGACAAGGTGTAGTCATGGCTGAGCGACGCGATTCTTTCGGTATGAAACCTGACGTCGATGCTGTTGAGGATATCATCAAGACGCCTCATCATGAAGCGCACGATGCCTCTGGTACGGTGAATCTATATCAAGATGGCACTGTTGTTCTCGTCCCAACGCCTAGTCCCGACCCCAAAGGTAAATACACCTCATTCTTTCTAATTATGTTAGACTCACATTTCAATAGATCCTCTTAACTTGCCTGTCTGGCGCAAGTACATGATCATCCTCCTCGTCGGCTTCTACTCCGGTATCTCAGTCCTAGGAACTTCCGGCCTCGGCTCCGTCGCCCCAGAGCTCTACGCGCTCTATCACAACGACAATGCCAAGCGTGTCAGCGACTTACTTACGTATCCCACTCTCTTTATGGGGATTGGCAATTTGCTCTCTATGCCGCTCGCCAACGCCATCGGCCGACGACCTGTATTTCTCTTCTCATTGCTACTTCTGACTGTTTCTGGGATCTGGTGTGCTTGCTCAAAGTCGCTTACGAGCCATATTGCGGGGAGAAATATTTTCAGTCTGGCTGCTGGACAGAGTGAGGCCCTTGCGCCTTTGATTGTGCAAGAGATTCACTTTCTTCATCAACATGGTGTTAAGCTGTCTTACTTTGTCGGTGTTCAGAACACGCTTACTGCAGCTCTCTTCACTGCGACTACGTACATCGTTCCGTCACTTGGATTGCCTTGGTGGTATGGTATCATGACCATCATCAACGGCTTCACGATGATCATGTCTATCTTGTTCCTCGCGGAGACTCGCTACGACCGACCCGAAGACGCGACTGGTAAGTCTTTTCCGCTTTCTTCGTTGCCCAGTTCTAACCTTGAACAGAGGGCGCTGTCCATCTCAAGCTCGACAAGAACGGCAACGTAGCGCGCGAAGGTACAAACGAAGTCCTGTACCAAGTCACAACCCGCAACGGTGTTGTTCTCCAACCTGAGAAGTTCGGCGAGAGAACATGGCGCGACGATATCAAGCTGTTCCACGGCAAGGCGGACTGGAAGAGTCTTGTCTCCTTCTACAAGGATGTCGGGCTGTCTCTCATCTTGCCGCCTATCTTCTGGATCTTCATCCTCAATGGTGCTTTCCTCGGTCTTTACATCTACCAAGCCTCAACCTTTGCTCAAATTCTGGTACAACCGCCTTATAACTTTAACGGCAAGCTTCTTGGTTATGTGCAGCTTGTTCAGATTATTGATTGTCTGCTTGCTGTCCCACTACTTGGATTTGGCTCAGACATCATTTGCAAATTCATGAGTCGACGCAACAAGGGAGTCTTTGAGGTAAATATCCCCTCCCGTTTCTCAAGATCGCATACTAATCGATACAGCCTGAATATCGTCTTATTGTCTTGATCGTCCCAGCGGCTTGTGCCATCATTTCAGCCATTGTCTACGGTCACGCAGCCGCCTCGCCCAACGATTATCACTGGATCGCCATCGTCGCTCCATATCATCTCGGCTTCTTCTCTTTCCTCGGTGCGAACTTGGTCGGAATCACTTTCGTCATGGACAGTTACCCCAATAAATCTGGACCCCTTCTTCTCGTGGTTTGCGCTGGTCGGGGTTTTGTTTCATTCGGCTTGAGCTATGCGACTGTGCCTTCGATTGAGTCCCTTGGATATGACGGTGCTATGAATATTCTTGCTATCATTTGCGGTGTTCTGAGCGCCATGGGGGTTGTTATGTACTTCATTGGAAAGCGTGTTCGGGAATGGGCGCGTCGACGCATCTGGCCTAAGCATCACGAAGAGTAGGGTTCGGCGATGAACTAGGTCGCATAGACCATCACATTATGTATTGATATCTGTGACTCAATGCACTATAGCAAACAAATCACTGGATCTCACTATGGCAAAATTGTCGTATCAGCCTTTTTGACAGGACCTTCCCTCTCTAAGGATTGTTAGTCTGAAGTCCCAATACTGCCTAATCAGGAAATATCAAGAGTGGGATGGTGCTCAATCCGTCGCATTAATATTCCCCCGACGCGGTCAAAGTCTTGTCACCACTTTCCTCTGCAAGTCGTCTTTATAAAATATCAGAACTAGCTATTGACTTTTCCTGCTGTTTCAACATAGAAACCACTGACTGGATTGCCAATGGCATGACGCCCGTGCGTAACAAACTCATGCACTATAGCCCAAGTGGGATGATATGCTCTTCCCAGAGTGAGAAACCTCTGATATGAAGTCAAGATGCCAAAAAGACCAAGTCTAAGTTCCACTAAATCTGGTCTAAAGTATACTAAAGCACGCTGAAATTACCTAAATATTTTAGTCCTTTAGGGTGGCTGTCCCTCGTTTACCACGAGTTTAATTGCACCCTTATGCAAAACAGCTCGGGTAACAGATGCATTAACTTACAGGGATCAAATTCTTCTTCAAGCTCTAGAAGATGCGGAGTTTGTAATGCATCAATGGATAAAGCGCTGTTTGCATAAATGATGGCCCGTCAAGGTTACATAGACTAAAAAATTGAATGCCCGGCTAATGGACAGATGCAAGGTCTCATGAACATCTGTCCGGGTTCTTAAAGACCTGCAATCCCTGGTATTTGTTCTCCTTGCTTTTACCTCATGCGGTTTTGCTTCGTACCCATCAGCCATTCGTTATACCCATCGCAACCAATCTAATACAGCACAATAATCACATAATCACTCCATCAACTGTTCAATGTTCTCCGCAATGGCTAAATCAAAGTCCAAGATAGAGGCCTCATCCGAGACCGACACCGCCCCCACAGAACCAACTCCCCGTCCAGTGAGCACTTGTGGCAGCGAGCATCTCCTCATGACAACCCGCCGCCAAGCATCAGAGCAATACGCCAAAGCGGCCAAAGCCGAAAAGGCCTACCGCACCAAGAAGCGCGCTGCTCTCGCCCGTGCAAACTACAACGAGACCAAGACACACTTCAAAGAGGCCTTCTCGCACCTCTGGCTTGCGTTGAAGGGTGTGTTCCCGGCAATCAAGAACTCAAGATATCTTGTTGGTGAGAGGCGCGATAAGAGGAGGCAGGAGGCTGAGAAGAAGAAGCGGGAGAGGAATTTGGAGAGGAAGAAGAAGATTGAGGAGCAGTTGGCGAGGGAGGAGGCGGAGGCGGAGGATGATGGGAAGAAGGAGGATGATAAGACTGAAGAGTAGGGACTGCGCCTTTGATGAATCATGAGCTTATGCTTGTGATGATGGATTGTTGGTATTCTGTGCGTTGTCTTTTGAGGGTGGCGTTTGTCTCTGGCTTGAGGCAGCGATACCCAACTTTCACTCATTTGTTTCCTTTGTCTCGACGCAATATAGAGTATTGCTCTGCTTTATTAGTAATTAACCAATGTTTAATGGATACAGATATATTTTCCTAATACTACTGAATATCTCCACGCTTGAGCTTGCTGTCTAAGGAAGAGAGCAATCGTTGTGGCGGCCCGAGGAAATCTTGCGTGATCATTCGGCGAAGTCTTCAAGAGACATTGAGGCAGAGATATGAATTATATGAGAATATGCAGGTCCTCTGGAAGTGCCCGGGGTGATACAATTAGGAGATCTATGCCTGCCCTTCCCGAAATATTCCAATAATGAAATGTATGGATCTGACATCCACTGATTCCTCGTAAAGCACTCAAACAACCCTGAGCAAATTTACTCAGATGACACCAGATGCTGTCGGCATGAGGTTTGAATTATTCGGTTATCAGCTTGAACTTCAGACAGTTTATCAAGTTCAGGAGGCAAAAACGGAGTTTTCAATCTCATGTGATTCCACCTGGCCCAGATAGCTTTATTGCGTTTAGATATAATGACGTATGCGAGGCAGGCCGCTGGGAGAACTGCGAGAAGGATAATTAGTAATGTATAGTAACCACTGTTGGCTTGGTAAGAAAAGTGGCTAATGCTCATAGAGTTCAGGATCTCACAAACGAGGAATAGATAGGCAAGCTCTCTCATTATCATCATAGTCATTATCATTGAGCGAACGGCGATTGAGACTGTGATTTGACGGACTGGGGGAACTCGGGAAAGTACTGTTGAGAAATACAAGCTTAGAAAGTGTTTGAAACCGGGCGTATCTCAGTGTTTGAGTGGTTTGTGCAGATGGATGAAGAAAGATAATAAGATAATAATTAGGAGGGTTGAACGTCAGATATGAAGCAAATGTTGCTATCATGAAGTGTACATCTTATCTTGCAGTTGATGAGTCAAGAATAAAACGAAGCCTGACATTATCGAGGCCATGGTTCATGGCGCAAACCTGATCAGAATAGAGGATGTCAATTACGTTGTTGACGGAGTCTCCGAGGTATGTTAATTCTGTCTTTGAAGTACATGGTGTTTTCAGAACCGTGATTGTCGCTAAAAGCACACTTATTTATCGCTTGATGTCCACGTTGATGAATTCTGGATGTGAAGCTATTCACTGATTTCAACCTCAATGAACTAAGGTGCGGTGTTCAGGCCTGTCAGATGTTGTAGCAGTGGCAGTCTAGAAAGAGGCGAGTTGGACGGCAGATTAGGCCAGCTTTTGCACTGCCAGTTGCGCTTTCTTGGCAGTAAGCCTAGGGTTGTATTGTCGGAGGTTCCATTACAGGGACTAGATAAGAACAAAGCGACTAATAATTCAGTTTCCACCCAATGAGATTCCTATATCTAATAAAAGAATTGAGAAATACTACATCCATTATAGCTAGACCCGATCAGACTTGAATGTCTGAGGAGGAGACAATTAGGCGAATGGGACTGCCGAGTCTTATGCCCATTCTAGGTACGCTAGACCAGATCACAAGTACAGCCAAACCCTGAAGACAAAAGTCCCTAAAGTAAGGTAGCACTATATACCTAAAATGCTGCAAAATCCACTCTTGGCATTTAGGATAAAGGTTATTGCCTACAGATGTACAGAAAGCCTTGACGGCCTTGGCTTGGATAAGGTAGTATGGCGGTGAGCCGAGTCAATTAAAGCTTAATATTTAAGTATATATAACTGCACAGCTTGCTGTCAATCACTCTGTGCTCTAGCTCTACCAGGCAGACTCAGTACCAGTCCTTCCACTTACTTCTCCTTCAATATGCGTATCTCGGCTATCTCTCTTCTTGCCCTGATTACAGGCACTCTGGCTGTACCAGCTTCTGACAATAGTGGCTCTCTGGAGAAGCGCTGCGAGTGGAACGATGGCCACGGACCCATCAGCTGGTATGAACTCCCATTGAGTAACTACACCAGATATTAACTTCTTAAAGTGACTATTTCAGTATTGTCTTCGGCGCAGAAGGACGTGAGCGCTCAGAATTTATAATCAAGGGCAACAACTTTGAGCAGCGAGGTTTTCCAAGATGCGATCCCTGTACGTATTATCCATATGCCAGTAGCCCCCGACTGACAGAATATTCTCTAGGGCAAGGTGGTAACTATCAGCCATTTTTTACCCCGTTGCCCTACGTGGTTATGGTGGCTCCTGGCAATACCTGCGAGACTAGACTCCCTGAGGCCTGGTGGGACGATCTGCATATCAAGTATTCCAGCACCTTTTTGAATGCACCTACAGACACCCGCTGTGGACCGGTCGAGAACGGTTGGGGCCGCCGTTGTATCATTGCTCAGCGCCCTTAACTTGGAGTATATCGGATCGCCAGTGATTGTCAGTTTAACTGTCTTGGCTTATTTACTCATAAATTGTCGTGCTTTATATAGCTAGCAATACCACACATGACAGTTATCCCGTCCCCATTCCACGTAACAGTAGCTTCAGGCATGGGACGCAGGAACTCAATGGTTGAGGTCCAAATCCGCTCCCTCCTTGACAGTATTCCAATACTTCTCCGCACTCCGCTGTCGTAAAGCCCTACCCCATTTCATGACAGGGAAGATGGTCAGGTTATGTGCCAGGCCCGCGAACGCACCAAGGATGAAAGCATTCTGATAACCAAGGTTGACAACCCAAGGAGTGACACTGACAGCATTAGTAAAAGTCCATGATCAATTAGGTGGGCTTATGTGCCTACCCATATCCAATACCGAATGCCATCGTATTTCGAATAATAATCGCAGTGGCTAAAGCTTCACTTGCGAGATCGCGATAGCAATCGATGCAGTACGCAATGGAGATCTGCGAACCAGCTGTCGTGGTGAACGAGATGACACCCATGGCAAAGACAATTGAGAACCAATGCGCCTCGTAGTAAGCTCCAACGCCGAACAAGATGCACCCAAAAGGAATGAGGATGAGAGAGGGCAGGAAGAGCCAGAGTCGGTGCTCAGCTTCCATGAAACCGCCGTTCCGTCGTGCCATCTTGATGATGAACTTGTCGCCAAAGATTCCAGTGTAGATGCAGCTAGTTTCTGTCAGCTTCTTGTCACTTTGTGAGAACTGGGTGCTTACGCAAGGGTTGTTCCAATGAGAGGAGCGATGAATGTCAGCCCAACTGTGGAGGTAGGCATGTTATAAGGCTTGTTGGACAGAACCATAGACTCTGTCGCGTTCAGGACTGACAGCCAGACGATATTGCAGCCATAGATGAAACCAGCATATGAGATGATGGGAAACGCGAGGAGGAGAATCGGGCGGCTGATGAGCTTGATGAGTCTGTTCTCGCCCTTCATGTTCTTGCGCTCGATCGGTTTGAGACGGGAGATGCGGGATTTCTTGCTGAACTCGGTGTTGTCGTGATCAAAGGTCTCGTTGGGTGCGCTGACATTGGTAAGAGTGGTAGTCGCAACTTGATCCTGCTCGGCGTCGTGCTTCGTATCGAGACCGTCTTTTGTGTCGGGTTCAGTCGAGGTCTGATTAGCGCTTGATATAGTCTGTCCCTCGATGTGGTTACTTGTCATGTACTTTGCTCGATCGAACTTGGTCTCCTCCATGAAGAAGAATATGATGAGTAGCAAGACGGCGCAAAATATAGCGCACCAGTACTGACACCCTGTTAGTTCTACCATTTTTCGAGTGGGACTGGAGTACTCACAAATACCCATTTATAACCTTGTCCATCGTTGATGAAGCCCATGATAAGCGGAGCGATGCCGTTGCTGTAGCCGAGTGCAAGAGCATACAGAGCGATGAACTTGCCGCGTTCGTGGGTGAAGAACTGCGTCGCGTCCATTAGTATATAACACACAATTGCGTTATCAGAATAATGACCAACCACGTCAGAAACGGTAATCTCCGCCAAAGACTCAATCGGCGCACCAAAGATGCCCTGCAGAATCTTGGTCGCGATCCATTCTCCGTTTGATCGCACGTGAGGCTGCCAGACCATGACGCCCTAGTTCTGTGAGCTTCAAGCCATCAGTCACACATAATGACTTACCAAGGTACCCAGTGTCGTCAACAAGTAAACGGGCCGCTTGCCGTACTGGATGGCGATGGCTTGCCAGATAATACATCCCCAGCCAAAGAAGAGGAACTAGAAACATGTCAGACCATCACCAAAAACATCAATAGAGATATAGTTACCATATAACCTGTACCAGAGTTCAAATCACTATAACTCAGACCAGTAGACTCCGACAGCGGTCCTAGTGTCGAATACAGCGCAGAAGAGCAGATGCCAATGACAAGCACATATCTACATCACGTCAGTGGACCCCAACACGACAACAAAAGAAGGGAACATACGCTGCCATGCAGAATGCAGAGAGGTATTTCCTCCTCGGCGACCAGTTCAGCGGATCATCCGGATGAGCTGACGGAGCTGGGACGAGAACAATGTCGTGTTCTGCCCCTTTGGCGTGCTGCGAGTCCATACTTCCCTGGGCGTCGACCAAGTGGACCGTCCCGGGGATTGCCTCGATCTGATCTGCCATATTGGCTGTGGTCTGACTCTGAGTGGGCATTGTGGGTATGATCTAGGGGAAGAGGGGTGGAGTTAATATGATGTTATGTTTGTGGATTCTGTTGTCCGTTGGGGTTGCTCTCTGTTTTATATATGCTTGCGGTCGCCTGTTGCCCGCAAGCTCTGATAATCTTGACACTAATTTCTCTGTTACCAGCACCATGCCTTCGTAGCTCATTAGGTGTCACTCGACCTTATCATTCTTGACGTCAATCTCTCCATCCCCCAAAGTGAAGCCGATCATCCGAGCAATTGGTTCTGGTTAGTCGAAACGAGAAATATCCCGATTTGGAGAATAGCTCCAGAAATTAGAGTATAACACAAAGCGGGGGCGGAGCCATCCTTATCGCTAGCAAACAGCCCGGCCACTTGGTATCCAGGGATATCATCATCCGTAATCATCTCCTCCATCTCAAGAGAACCGGCGTCTTGGCAAGAAATGAACCCAATCTCGCGGATCAGCAAAAAGAGAGAAATTGAGCCGCAGGGAGATAAGGATATTGCCTACTCAAGTTAAAGCAGTTTCGTTGGTGAACTATCCCATATTCTTGTCCAACCAGATTACAAGAGTTTTCCGAGGGGCTCGGAATACTTCTCCGCATGGCATATCCTTAGCTTATCACGACAGGCGCTAGAGAAGGACTACTCGATCAGGAAATAAGAAACCTGTGAGACACGGATTGTCAGGAATTACACTTCCAGCCAAAATGTTATATAGTGATGAATCAAGAGGCTCGATAATGCCGTGCAACGACTTACTCGGAGGACAAAGACCACTAAACATCAGGGCCGATTCAACATTTATAAAAACCAATCGCCAACATGGTTGCTTCACAATATCCCGTCCGCCCTGCCCTTCATCACGATGAAGAAGAAATCACCGGCTACGTAGACCCGTGGGTAGTTTCCCCGGGTGAAACAGCCCACGTCAAGGTACTCAGCCTCACCCCCTCCCTTACAATCTCCCGTTAACAATCCAAGATCTCATCTACCAAGCCCAAGCTCAAATATCAACTCGTCCGACTCCTCCAAGGCCTCGACGTTCCCCATGCCCCAGCCCCCGTCAAAGAAATTATCGAGCATGGACCCACGGGCGAGTTGACTGGTCGTTTCCAGG
The DNA here is from genome assembly GCA_013186855.1 of Fusarium ramigenum. Lineage (NCBI taxonomy): Eukaryota > Fungi > Ascomycota > Sordariomycetes > Hypocreales > Nectriaceae > Fusarium > Fusarium ramigenum. Next base: position 9,317 of record JAAOAT010000640.1, read on the forward strand.
CATCGCATCCTGGTTCTTACGCTGTTGTTGATGCTTGGAGGAGAGAACCTCTGCTGGGGAAGTCAGAAGACGTCGAGATTGACGTTTATGTTCAGCCTTGGATGCTTAATGCTCCTCATCCCCAAGCTATCTTGTCCAACCTTGATGCTGGGAAGGGCGCTGGTATAGCTGTTCTTCTTGATCGGGAATCAGCTTGTTGTGTGGATTGGTACATCCGATGGCGTTGAGGTCAAGAAGATCGCTTCTTCAGCACGTGAACGTCGGTGGTTCCACGTTTGCATAACTCTCAAGGGGAAGGAGTTTCAGTTGCAGCTCACCCACATTGCTGCTGGAAACGAAACCGCTCCTTCATCCACAACCGTTCAAACATCCCTTTCCGGCACTCCTCGTCTTGACTCTGGTAGCCCGATGTACTTTGCAGCTACCACAGCAGCAAGCCCGACATCAGCTTCACAACTTCCAGTGCATTTCTTCAATGGCCGCATCGAAGCTCCCCGCTTCAAAGCCTTGGGTCGAAAGAACTGGGATATTGCGTGTTACGACTTCTCTGTTGGGATCGATACAGATGAGATCTTTGATGTTTCTGGCTCTGGGCTCGATGGTGTCCTAGTCAATGCGCCGACGCGAGCTATTCATGGACGTGACTGGGATCACAAACTCATTGGTCTCGGGTGGAAGGAAGCGACGTATGGTTTCGGTGCTATTCACTTTCATGATGATGATCTTGATGACGCTGCGTGGGACACCGACTTTGAGTTCACTGTGCCTTCTGATCTACGCTCTGGTGTTTATGCGATAGAGGTCCAAGACACAGAGTCAGATCTCAAAGACGCGATTGTGTTCTTCGTCCGTCCAAAGGAAGTCCGACCGCAAGCCAAGATTGCTTTTGTCTTTTCGACGTTTACGTACCTCGCTTACGCGAATGAACATATGTATGACGAGACCAAGTCAACACATATTTCATTCCCTGAGGGTGTTCAGCTCGTCGCGTCTGATAACTATTACAAGATGGTGCGGCGCCATGATCTCGGTCTTGCTATCTACGACCTTCACAGCGATGGTTCGGGCGTGGTGTACAGTACCACCAAGCGACCGATTCTGAATGTGCGGCCGGATTATATCCACTGGGGTTTTCAGCGACCACGAGAGTTCTCAGCTGACCTGTTAATGGTTGGATTTCTTGAGAAGCATTTCGGCGATAGTTACGATATTCTCACAGACCATGATCTTCATCTCCGCGGCCGTGCTGCATTGTCTCAATATGATGTCGTAATATCTGGCTCTCATCCGGAATATCCTTCTGCAGAGTCTCTTGATGCTTACGAGGGCCATGCCAAGAATGGAGGATCACTTGTTTATGCCGGCGGCAACGGCTTCTATGTAAGTAACTTATCATATAATTGATACAGAGCCTGACGTTTCTTTAGTGGAAGTCGGTGACAGATCCCAAGAGACCTCATCGCATGGAAGTCCGGCGCGCTGATGTTGGTGCCCGAACCCATGAGAATCCCCCAGGCGAGCGCCATCACGCACTGAACGGCCAACTCGGTGGTCTCTGGCGCTCAATCGGCCGCCCGCCCAACGAGCTATGGGGCATTGGCAGCTGCGCTTCAGGTAAAGGCCCCGGTCGACCATTCATTCCAACAGATGAAGCTCTCAACAACCCTTCATTGGAGTGGCTCTGGAAAGGTCTTAACGAAGAGTCCCGAAAGCTCCTTGGAACAAAGGGTCTTGCTGGGGGTGCAAGTGGCGATGAACTCGATCGTCTTGATGTCGCGATCGGTAGTCCCGCTAACGCGATCTTGCTTGCTCGCAGCGAGCGACATGATGATCATTTCATGCTTTTCAATGAAGAGCTCATATTCCCCATGATCGGGACCCTTGGTTCGACTTCACCGCTTGTGAGGAGCGACATGGTATACTATAAGACGAATGGAGGCGGTTCTGTTTTCAGTGTTGGTAGTATCAACTGGAATAACTCTCTGGCTTGGGATGGTTATCAGAATGATGTTGCACAGGTGACTGAGAATGTCATTCGAGAGTTCCTCGCCCGTGCGAAGAAGAATGCATTGGCATGAAAACAATGAGCGAAGCCGCAAGAAAAGCAAGAATACCTTGTTTACTTCGAGTTTAGATGAGCGTATCTGTGTGCAGCATATCTATTTTGTATTATTGGTCAAATCTACAAAAGCAATCGCGCTTGACTGATTCCAAAGACGTCACTAATGACATGTAACGTCTCCACCGCCACAGTCTTGTGACAAGTCAAGCTCCATTTGCAACTGAGTAGCACTTGTAATGGCCAGATGAGAGCAAACCCTCCAAGAAACCGTTGACTTCGCTGCGTGCTTGGTCGACCTCTTGTATCAATTTGCTGCAGGTGAAATGGAACGCTCGCTACTATCTCCGAAACCATGCTGTTGATGATCTGCGCCGAGTTGGCTTTTAGGGCGTCCAAGTTTCGACCCGGTATAGATATCTGATGTGATTGTCCGTGGTCAACAAGGCTGATCATCATGTTGTGTAGTGTAATGCGTGAGACTCGCCAGTAGTTCCAAACCTTGGAGACTTGAATGTCGGAGTAGTAGCTAGCCTGCATCTCTTCACCGTTTGGTGTTCGTAACGTCGTCTTCATCTGAGCCCACCTTGGCTCGCAATGCGTCTGCCAATCTGCAATCCTCGCCTCTAGGCTAACAATATCCTCAATCAGTTGGTCTAAAGAATGGATCAGGCTCAGGATTCCGTGCATGCCATGTGTGAGAAGCCGGGTAGCGCGACTCCGTAGTCTTCCGACTTCAAGACTCAAAGCCGCCATCCTGGCTGCTGGTGTCTGGCAAGTCAGCATCCATAGCCACTTATGAATAGCCTCATTTCCATGAGTTCCTCCATCGACAAGAAGTCCCTGCATGAGCCACGGCTGTGCTTGAATGACAACAGAATGCGCCAAGTCATGCGTGCGTCGTGTCCGGAACCCCTTCGCCTCGCGCATTTTTACTAGCTGCGCACATGCATTCAAATGCGACATGCTCGGGACACTGCTATGCCCGGCTAGATGATCCAGGACGTGCAGCAATAAAACACTAGCAAGCGTCTCGTCTTCCAGGCATCTGTCGGGATGAGCTATCGAGCCATTAATAGCCTGCAGTGCAGCTCCGTACGTGCGCCTAGCCTTCTGCAGCATGCCGGCATCGTGGAACTGGTTGGCAGCCACAAATAATGAGGCTGCAGAGATGGTGACTCTTATGCAACTGTCGGGGGGTGCTTGGTAGTGAAGCTGCGGTAAGTGCGAGTACCAACCCACGGGCATCAAGATTTGATCGAAGAAGAACTGGGTTAAGACCGTATCCCAAGACTGGGCAAAATATGGTGCTAATTGTAAGTCCAGGCTTTTGTTGGCGCTTCTGTTGCAGTTGAGATTCCCTTCCTCCGGAAGCGACGGGACAAGCTGAAGGCCGCGGGGGAGACGTTGATCAACTGCGGCAAAGTGTTCTCTACATCCTATTAATCCCTCATCCATCTTGTATCAGTAAATAATGGGGCACTCACGCCTTTGCTGTCACCTTGCTAGTCTCATGGCGAAACCGAACATCCTGCGGTTGTGGATAACCAGGACAAGTCGTGCCATACTTGACACATCTTTGGCACTGCGGCTTCGCCCTATCGCACTTTGATCTTTCAGCATTGAAAACACCAAGTATGTTGTAGCAAACAAGGCTTACAGACCTTGATTCTGCGACAACGGCATCTTTCGCAGCCCAAGTAGATCCCACCTGGATTCGGCATACTTGTGGCTAGCCGGGGCCAGTCTATCACACTTTTTCATACGACCTCCGGTGGCACCCTGATGCTACGGCCGATGCGATGCGTAGTAGGCTCTGCTTTGTGATGGGGCAAGGCTTCTGAGTAATGGAGAAAAGTCGAACGAAAGGATGATTTGATGGCGTTGCCTTGGAACATTGCCAAAAGTGGCCATGCCAGGAGAGGCTAGCTTACCGAGCACTTCACTACATGCATAGCGCACTTGGCCTAGAAGCTACAGAATCACAACATTCAACCGCATCAAGGATAATGCATTTGACAAATCACTATGTTAGTCACACTGCCCCGCCCTAATAAAGGTATATATACCTTCCTGCGCCCAAGCAGTCTTCCAGCATGACAAGATTATCTGTCTTAAGATCTTATACACTTCACCGCCCAATCCAGGCTGAGATCACAATGCAGAGAGCCGAGCCGTTTAAGATCGATCGTTGGAGTCAGTAAATCCAACTTGAAGTGTCTTTTTTACCAACAACTAACTAACTTTCCTTCCGGTCCTTAGTGGGGAAGTATGGGGTTCGTCAGCCCTTCAGACAAGACCACCCTTCATATATCTGAGACTAATGTGTATACTTATATAGCCAGGAGCGAAAATTTGCCTCTATGGTAAGACTGGAAAGAGAATACAGTAGCTGTGTGATACTGACGCGTATGCGGACCTTTAGACTCATTCGTTTCTGCACTCTCACTGAACGAGTTGCAGCAACTGGCCCCCGATGCTAGCCATGCGACCCTAGATCCAAACCTGAAGCTTACCTACGGCACGCTGCAGGGTTCTTTGCGCCTTCGAGAGCGAATTTCCAGGATGCACTCCTCGCCCAAAGCCCCATTAACAGCTGCTAATGTGGTTATCACACCGGGTGCCATTATGGCAAACTATCTCGTCTTGGCTGCAATTTGTGGCCCTGATGACCATATAGTATGCCAGTACCCCACGTATGGGCAGCTCTATCTTTTGCCAAGGTATAATGGAGTTGATGTTAGCCTGTGGGCTATGAATGAGAATGATAATTGGTCCTCTAATGTGGCAGAGCTTGCTGGTATGATCAAGCCTAACACCAAGGCTATTATTATTAAGTGAGCTCTCCTTGTATTCGTGATGTATACCAGAGTGGAAACTGACAAGACAATAGTAACCCAAATAATCCTACCGGGGCTGTCATTTCTAAGGATAAACTGGAGGAGATCTTGGCCCTCGCCGGAGAGCGTGGCATTGTAGTCTTCTCTGATGAAGTTTACAGTCCTCTATTTCACACCAGCAACCGCCCGCCGCCTCTAGTCTCTTTGGGCTATAACCATGCCATCTCAACAGGTTCTGTCTCTAAAGCCCACGGCTTACCTGGGCTCAGAGTAGGCTGGGTAGTATCGCAAAATGCAGAAATCTTGCAGCGCATTACAACGCTCAGAGACTATACGACTACCAGCGTGTCGCAACTCGATGATAGTGTTGCTGCATTTGCGCTGAGCGAGGAGGTACTACCCCGGTTAATGGAACAAAACATGAAGACATGCGCCGAAAGTATAGTCATAGTCGACGATTTCATCAAGCGCAATGCCTCGCGATGCCGATGGGCTAAGCCGGATGGGGCAGCGACGGCGTTTGTTCAAATCTTGAATGAGGACGGATCAGCGGCGGATGACGTCGCGTTCAGCAAACAGTTATCAGAGCAAGAAGGCATCGTCGTTCTACCCGGAGGACATTGTTTCGGTGAAGCAGGAGTGAATGGTTTGAAAGGGTACATTAGACTCCCACTGGGCCAGCCAAGGCTATTGGACGCTGCATTGGAGACGCTGGAGAAGTTCATCCATAAGCAGACACACTTCTAGTATCCATCTATTTACTGTACACTTATTTCATTCCACAATTCCTCCAATAAAAACGTTTCTCACCCACATTCCATCTCACTCAACCCCACTGTCGCTATGAACAACAACCTTCTCTGCATCCTTCCCAGCAGCCATCTCCTCGAAGTAAGACTCATCCTTCTTCTCACGGGTGACATACCCAGGCGGTTTCCACTTCGCGCTCTCCCGTGCCTTGAGGTCAGGTAGGCAGTACATCATGTCGATATGCTCGAGACTAAGAGTCTTTGACTCGTATAGGAAGAAGTATACGATGACAGTGCCAATCAGATTCATGCCGGCGAACACGTAGCCAAACGCGTAAGATATACCAGCATCGGCGAATGGAGTGAGGAAGCTAATGAGGACTGGTGCATGTTAGCATTAGCACGCCAGGTCTGTTAAGTGACACTTACAATTTGCTAGCCAGTTGCTTGCAGTAGCCAACGATGCCTGTTTGGCGCGAGTGCGTAAGGGGAAGACTTCTCCAACAACGACCCAGCCAAGTGGACCCCAACTAACAGCGAAGGAGGCGATGAACATGCAAGCGGAAATAATCATGACGATGCCGCTGGTACTGCTGCCCTCGGGATCAATGGCCGTTCCGACGGAAGCAAAGATGAGAAGCCAAGCTGTCTGCCACAAACCGCCGATGATGAGGGGCCAGCGACGACCGAACTTTTCGGCGGAGTAGATTCCGAAGAAGGTCATTCCGACGTTGATTGCGCCGAGGATTAGTTGAACGAGGATGGGGTCGTCAATGCCAGCAGATCTGAAGATGGTGGCTCCGTAGTACTGTCTTCATATTAGATGCTGTCGCTAAATGGTAGTGGTTGGCTTACGAAGAAATAGTTTGCGCCAGTCCACTGCTGGAAAAACTGAACAGCCATACCCAGGAGTGTTCGGTACAGCACCTTTGGTCCCTTATTGCGCACTCCAAAACATTCCAACCAACTTCCCTGCCCAACCTTTCGTTCCTCCTCAAGCAGAATCCTCATCTCTTGAATATTGTCCTCAACAACCGGGTTCTTCACATCACTCATCATCCCCCTCAATCTCGCAAGTGATGTCCTTACACCATCCCAATCCTCTCTCATGGCAAGCCATCTCGGCGACTCAGGACAAGCCAAAACCCCAAGACCAAGAGGAATCGAGAAGGCCATCTCAATAGCGATGACGATTCGCCACGATGCATCACTATCTTCAATCTCGCGTACGCCATAGTTGACGATGTTTGAGATGAGAATGCCGAAGCAGATCATGAGTTGGTATGACGACACGACAGCGCCTCGAATTTCTCGGGGTGCACACTCACTCTGGAACATGGGGACGCCGATGGAGAGGGCGCCGACGCCAAGACCGGCGATGAGACGGCCTATCATCATGTGAACCCATGAGTACATGGCTGTGATTTGGATGACGTTGCCGAGGAGGAAGATTACAACAAAGATGGTAAGACTCCATCTCCTGCCATACCAATCTGCAGTACTAAGTCGCGATGTTAATAGACAGCCACGTCAATTGAGATGGGAGACTTACTAAGATCCTGACAAGGCTCCAATGAGACATCCGATGCTCATAAGAGACACGAGGATACCTTGGATGGCAGGGACCCAATATTTAGTGCCGTCATCGTCTGTTTGAGCGAAACGATCGACGTAGTCTCTGAATAGAAGCATAGCCGAGATTTGACCTGTTTCACGTCAGATTCAGCTACACCATGGGTTGAGGTATTGCTTACCAGTATCGTAGCCAAACAGAAAGCCTCCGAGAGAGGTGACGAGGGCCAAGACTAGAGCCTCAGCTCCGCAGGCTGCCCCATTGACAGTGAAAGATCTAGTCTTGTTAGCTTCATCTCAACTTCCGATATACATAGAGATGGAGAATGACATACTTATTTCCAAGCATATTGTTAGTCAATGTCTTGTAAACCTAAAGCTCATTGATCTGCTTCTCTCCTTCACGACGGTCCCTATCCTCTATTTATTCCTCCCATCTTCAGCGGATCCTCTAAAAAGCCGTCTCGACTACAAGTCCCATGAGGTCTTTCGAAACCACGACAACGCGATACTCAAATCTCCAATTTAGCTCAGCGATCCTATCGGGGAACAAGGCTAAATAGAACAACCCTCACCTTTTACCCGTCAAGGTGAGGCTCCCCGGATATAACCAAAGGGCCGAATCCAGGGGTTTGGGCCGAAGAGCGCCGGACCGGTGAGCAAGGTCAGGGGAAGTTTATTCTCCGTGGGATGTGTGTATTTTCAGTGGAGAATCACGCGTGGGGTCACCGCCGGACTTCCCCATGATAGGAGAGATGGGGTTGTGGGATGGGAGAAAGTTGGGGTGATTCACCGTCATGGGAGAGGCATACGCTGGGCCGTTTGTCCTGCACCCGTTGTTTGTCTTTACTATAAGACTTCTGCTGTGATATATGCGATGTTTTTGCAGTCATCTGAGGATTAACAACACCTGACTTGCATAAGAGTTACAAACGAAAACGTCTGTACAGACAAAATCCGCGGCAGTGAGGCCGGTATAGCCGGTCTTGGCGTCCATTAACTCGGGACGTAACAGGTATTGCTATCAACTGACTTCGGCAAAGAGGCTGGATGGCATGGGACTTGCGGAGATTTATTTAAGTATTATGCTTGAAGTTAAATGACTCAGGTAACTTCTCGCGTCACGTTTTATGAAGCAACGTTTCATTACGCACTGAGCGGTCGCTGACTTGTGGAACCAGCTTGAGTGGCATGACAGCTCGAATTACCAGCTTGGGGTTGATACTCTGTATCACAGAGGATTTTGTGTAATTGTGCGATTTCCAAGTGTGGAATTGCTGATGAAAACTCTACGATGGATGCGTTGAGTGGCGCAAGTTCCGGGTGATGACACGCAGTTTTGTTTGCCAATTCGGAACAGTAGTTGCTAACTTTTACTGAAAACAGCGGATGATAATAGCACTAGTAATCTGGGACACCTGCGTGACCCAGGTAGGTAGAATGTAGTTTTCCAGAGTCTCAGGGAGTAGGCAGAGTATTGTACCTCACTTTAACATTTCATCGTCTCTGAAACAAATTAAGTCGAAATATCATCGAGCTCTAGGTTAGGTAAATCAGGCCTGGTCCAATGAGAGTTAACCCCACTCGAACTCAGACCCTGCTTTAATTGGATCAACAAAGCCCCATCCAGTCCCACTGAAGCCTAAGCGGCTTGTTGGACAAGCTATAAATAGATATGTCACGGGTCCAGATTCTGGAAATAACTAGAGAGCAATGACCCAACAGCTCGGGAATAACACATGGAGCAGAGTCACTGAATCAACACCATCCAAACCAAACCTTGATTGTGTTTCCTCCTCCAAAAGTCAAATTTATAGATGTTTTTGGTTGTGACATTCGGGCACCAACTGTACTTCAAAAATTGCAGTGCCTCGTTTGTTAAGCCTCATTTTCACGAAAGCTTACGTCATGTGCGCCAACTGCGATGACAGCTCTAGGCATCCACGCCTCAATTGGAGTTGCCCATGAAACTTAACTCTCACCATTTATTCTCTCCTTCTCCAGCTCCTGGCACAATCTCAACTTTACATCGTCATCCCACTTCAAAATGTCGGAACATCGAGAAATCCCCAAACTCACCGTCGATCTATCTCTCCCTCCTGAGACCCGCTACGACCATATCGTTCCGCACTTCAAGACCGCCGTCGACTCGTGCGATTTACCCTCCCTTTTTTACGCCCTCCTCGATGAGCTTGTCGGCAAATCCGCAGGCAAAATATTGGCTGCGATATCGCCGATGCTCATGCGACGCGTTCATTCAGACGAGGAGAATGCAGAATTGGTCGGTATCTCGAAAGCGATCGGCATTCCCATGCACATCCTCGTTGCCTTCAATGTTCTCTTGGATCTTTTGCTGGGATGCACGAGCGGCGGGGTACGAACACTTGATCCAGATTCTGGTGGGAAAGCGACGCGGATGCTTCATTTTCGGACTCTTGACTGGGACATGAATCAATTGAGGAATATTATCGTCGAGCTCGATTTCGTTCGTACACCCGGAGGTCCGGTCATTGCGACAACGGTTGGGTATCTTGGGTACATTGGGGTTTTGACAGGTGTGCGAAAGGGCATAAGTTTGAGTTTGAACTTTAGACCGCACCATGCGAGGGAGACTCTTCGGCAACGACTGTCTTACAGATACAACCAGGCGATGGTTGTTCTTGGGCAACGACAGTCCATCTCGAGCAGTCTGAGAGAGATTCTACTAGGCGATTCTACGATACAGGAGAAAGAGTCCGATGAAGCAAACGAGACGGAGGATAACATCGACGATTCGCAGAACCAACATGTACAACAAGTCCTCACAAAACTCTCGGTATCCAGTTCGACCGCCGCATACCTCATCCTCTGCCAACCAGACCGCGTCGTAATCATCGAGAAAGACAATCACAGCGCATCGATCCGCGAATCAGACAAATTCCTCACCGCCTACAACCACGACGTCAAAGACGAAGATAACCCCGAGCTTCTCCAACAAGCGGCAGCAGAACTCGCAGCAGGCGCAGATGCAACGGGCATGGCAGACCTGGTGGCCTATTCACTTGAACGAAAGCACGATTTGGATAAGCTATGGAAGAAATGTGTTCGGGCTTGCAGAAGACGGTACAAGCTGCGGGATGATGTTGTGACGAGGGAGGATGTGGTGAAGTTTTTGCAGAATGATATGATTCGGAATGAGGAGACGCATTATGCTGTCATCATGGATCCGAAGGAGGGGAAGGTCTTGTGGCGAAGTGCGTATGAGTATGTCAGTGGGAGTGAAGGTGAGAGTTCGGAGGAGACTTGATGCTTTCAAGATGCACGCAAAAGGAAGGCGATCTGAAATGGTACCGTGTGGCAATGAGTTTATCCTGCATGGGCTAGTTAGTCGGGCTTCTAGAATTGATATGTTCAAGACATTTAGACCACGAGAAATTTCAACGACGATGTCGCAGATATCTAAGTGTGACCCTGAATACAGGGCTGAGTTCTACAGGGATCTGAACGAGTGAGCGTAAGCCGCATTGAAGCATCAAGCCAATAGGATAGAAGTTTAAACGAACAGGCCAATCACACAGAGAAGTTGAACAGGGTCAGTAAATGGAGACCAAGAGAACCATCCAATCATTTCAAACCCATTAGAGTAAACAGCGCGGCACATACAGCATGATGATCTACAAAGGACATCTTGGCAAACTCCGAATGCGACTGCATATTCCTCCATTTTCTAAAGAACACGGCTCGTATACGCAGGGGAGAATCTGATGTCAGCAGGACTATACGAGCCCAGTCTGTTGCATATAACTTCCTATTCTGTTTAGAATAGGACCACGAATGGAATAAGCTGCGAAGGAGAGACGCAAAAGACCGGAATATTACTGCATTCAGGTTGTACACGGGCATCGCCGCATGGCCGTCATTGAAGATAGCCTGTTATGCAGGGGTTCACCGCAGGGCGTAGGACTTAGCGGAAAACATTACCCAGCACATGTCGGCTTGTTCGGTACGCTTCAGCTGGTGCAACTGCCGGCCGTAGGTCACACCCAGTAGATTCGACCTATGCCTAGCTGGAACTTTAGGATATGCCTACATTGCAACACTATTCCCCCATAACAGTTTGGTGCTTCAGAACGATCAAATTGAGACCACGCTCGTATGACTGCGTTTACGAGACGAACATACGGGTGCCACAGCCTCGCAAATTTGTGGAGTTATGTAATAATGATCCTTCTTCAAAGTCTACTCGTTTACTAATCGTTGTGCTGAGCACTTACCACTGTCAGCTCAACGGCACGGTGACTTCATGGTCTGTGCAGTATTGACAAAAGGACTCGCCGCTTGGACTCAAGGCTTGTAACTTCTGCATCACGGCCTGCTGATTCGACAATGGCAAGTTTCAGACCCGCCTCAGAGACTTTCTGACATTATCTGACATGTAGACAAGGGTAACTGCCGCGGGGGCTGAGGCTCAGCCCTATCATAGCCCAGCTAGGGACGATGTATACACCACAGGCACTTGATGATGATCGACAGAGACTGTTTCGAGACTTCAGGAAATCTTTCTCCGGGTGATCGCATCCATGAAGCTGCATGAGAAGGAAGAAACTTTGTTCTAGGGGCGACATGAGAGTCCTTTCTGGAAATCGCCGAGAGAATGAAGCTCAAAATGAGTTGGCAAGAGAGTTGACTGAAGATAAAAAGGTCACCTCGCCCTGCTCAAAAAAAACCATCATCACCATCTCTCCATCAAACCAACCCCAACCCCAGCACCAAAACCCCCTCCCTCAAAATGAAGACCTCCAC